>JAQFVV010012432.1:7321245-7588745 GCA_028023455.1 Epiperipatus broadwayi
TTCACACGTTTTGCTAAAGCTATATTTTAATATGTCAAAAGAATTAAATAATACACTTTTTTTAAAAAAAAGGATTTAATACGTTCTGCCTCTCTGTGTAAGACGAGAGAGAGAAAAAAAAAATTCTTTTCTTCCGACGACGTGCCTAATTTGAATACTGCCTCAGTTTAACTCAAGTATCTTTTTTCTTTCTTTTTAATGATTGGATAATTAATTTCTTTTTTTTTTTATTGAGACAGATAAAAAAAAAAGTAAAATAAGACGATATAACATTTTATTCAAATTCATCAATCTCAAAATTAAAAATATGATTTTTTTTTTTAAACAAATCAAAATTTATTGCGTTCCCAATTAGACTGAATCACGCTAGACGTTTTTAAATGGGGGGGGGTCTTTTGAATATTTATATGAGGAACAGGATATCTGTTTCAATATATATATGCTGTAGAAGTTTCTTCTTTGTGTAATATTATATTCTATAATAGCTCAATGTCTTCCATTGGAATCTATCAGTATGTTGGCTTCTCATAAACAGTTAACATGTATACGATAAATGCTAGAAGTTTTTAACTTGGTTCAGCTTCTATAATTTTTAAAGTTCTGCTGTAGTAATCAACATCTATTACAATATGAGACATCACAGAGAAGCTGTTTCACTATTTTTCTCCAGCTCAAATTTGATCAATGTGAAGAGCTTTTTTTAAAAACTAACTTTCTATAATATCAATTTAACTGAATCCATGATTTATAATATACTCTAGAATTTATAAACAAATTAGAGTAAATCTTTTTTTGTCTCAATTAATGAAAAAACAAGATTATAACTATATTACAATTACAATTGTTTATTTTTTAATTTTACATTCATCAAAACAAAAAATAGATTTCAATTAAAAAATTCCTTATTTATTCTCTAAATAAAAAAAACATATTGGAATTACTCTTTACTACATGTGTATTACAAAAAGTATTCTTTGTTTTAGACAAAAATAATTATTATATCAAAAATTTTATATTTTTTGTCAAAATTAGCAATAATTAAATAAATTATTTATATCAAATAATCTTTTTTTTTTAATATAAATTTAAATTCATCTTATTCCAAAAATCCCAAGAAATATTAATTAATTAATCAATATTTCAGCTATTCCAGACTTTATTTTAAATAATTATATATGTAAATTTTGTATGTGTTTATTTCTACTTTTCCATTTAAGCTTTTAAATATGTATATATATGCTTGAACACACACAAGGTTTCACATACATAGTTGTGTGCTGTGAAACCAATCTGTCTCAATATATATATATTAAAAATAGGTATTGGGAATGTCTGTGCATATATTATATAGATATTGTAAATAAAATGGATTTCATAATTACCGGTATATAAATACATACAAATTGTTCATGAATTAATTATCTTAATTTACATATATTCTAAAAAATATATATATATGCTAATATTAATAATTTGCAAGTATAATAAACAGACTATCATGTAAATCAGCCATTTGTGTGCAAAACCCTGGTTTAAAACTAGGATTTTCAGAGAAATGCTAAGTAATGCATGAAAACTGTATGTGTTAAGTAAGCATGAAGGAAACTTGGAGAGAGTGTGATTGTTTACTTTTGATAGCAGATTGTTGGCTAAAATAAAATATTATAAAGCATAATTATTCTGGAAAACATATATATATATATAATAATAACAAGAACATATGAGTGAGTAAAAGGGTGTTGCTTATAATATTATAATTGTGTGTGGAAAGTGAAACACACAATTGTATTTATTTCTTATGGAATTCCAAAATTATATTATTTATTTATTATTGTTAAATAAATTGTTTTGTTACTAAACTTGTGTTAATTTATTTCAAGTTATTGATGTTCTCTTGACTGATATCTAATTAATATTCTCAGGATGTAGTAGAATGGACACAGTTGACAATTCAAGTAAGAATCTGTGTAAACAATAGCAAAATGATTCAGACATTCAACCATAACTGTGCAAAAAAAAAAAAAAACTAATAGCAGTCTTTCATAAAAATAGTAGCAATTACATATAATACCATTATATCCAAAACAATAATAATGATGTCATTATGTAATAATATAAAAGTTTATGAAGAATATCACTTTATAGAAAAATTATGTAAAGTGTGTGTGGAATGCTATTTGCTCATTAAAAAAAAAAGGAATGATTGAAAGTATCTATGCTCTTATAGTTTGCACGTCAAGATATTATACAATTGGCAAATAAATTATGTGACCCTAAAATACATGAGGAATTTCCATACCATGAATTGACAGAAAAATTATATGGATAATTCACTCTGAAAAAACAACGAATAGCATGATTTAGTCTAAAAAGTAAAACAATTACCTTGTGAAAAATATGTAGATTATGTTATAACATTGAGGAATTTGATGAAGGATTGTGATTTTGGCTCAGGAATTAATGATATGTTGTTAGACTAACTTTTTGCATTCAAATCTTAGAAAAATATTGTTGAGCAAACCTGAACTCAATTATAAATATATTATAAAGAAATGCATTGTGCAAGAAACCATGTGTGACATTGCTTTGGAATTTTTATTATCACAACAGCTGGATAAACTCTCTCATTACAGAAAACAAATATAAATACCCTGAACCTCAGTAGAATAAAAAGTTGTAATATGCTACTGTTGTGGTAAAACTAGTCATTTAAATAGAACTGCAAACAAAACATGCAATATTTGCAGAAAAGAGAACATCTAGTATCCTGTTTTTTAGAGTAAAGAATGCAGTGTCAAAATTAAAAGTGAGATTACAAATCTGGAGAGGGACAGTGAGTAACAATTATAATATGAAGTTTAACATTATAATCAATGACCACATACTATTTGATCTGGTAATCTGTGATCAAAAATTAACAATGGAGGTTGATAAGTAGTACAGGCCTATTGTTGATATATAAAGATTGGTTGAATTCAATAGAGGGTATTGTAAGAAATAACATTTGCAAAAATGGATATTATTGCAACAGATGGTAATGGCAATAAAATGAATATGTGTGGATTGTATATCATTAACAAAAGATTTTAGACTGCAACTTGGATGGAACTAACTGATTTTGCCTTTTAGGAATCCATATGAATATTATAGAGTTCATTTGGAAACTATAGTGTGGTTAAAGTACTCTGGGTTATTTAAGTCTGGTCTAGTAGAGTTAAAAACATGACTGATTGATGAATTAATAAAGATAATGCAATCCATTATTTATAATACCTTGTAAAGTTTCATTTGTCCTGAAAGAGAAAATAGAAAAACTATACTGAATAGAAGATTTGTCCTGGACTACATCTGTGTCTACTATTATGAAACCAGATAGAAATATTAGTTTGTGCAGAGACTGCCATATTACTTGGAATAAATTTATTAATAAAGGTGTCTCTCCAGTTCCTAATGTATGTGAAGTATTGGCTTCATTGCAAAAAGTTTCATATTTAAAAATAGATTTCAAAGCTGCATTTTATCACATCCCCATGACAGAAAGAACAGTAGAATTATTATTATTGACCATACATATGGGACTTAATAAGTGTAATAAATTGTCATATAGAATTATACTTTGGCAATATTTTTGTCATTGCAGAATCGGAGCTGGAATTAGAAAGGTGTGTAAATGCAGTTTGTTCAAAAGTAGATGAAATAGGAGATAAATACAGCAAAATGTATCTGGTCTATAAATGGGATAAAATTTTTTGGAAACATTATAAATCAAAATGAAAATATCAGACAAGATGAAAACATAAAAAATTCTGCAAGATCAGGATGGTTAAACTTTTACAAGTTTCCTTAAAGGACTGTCTCATTTACTATCATTGTTGTAACAATCTGTTAAAAAGAAAACAACATCGAAAATAGGAAGAAGATTTAGGTTTCCAAAAAGCCAAGGATCTCTTTAAATCAACTCCTGATACACTACTATAGTGATCTGGATATTATTATTATTATAGATATATCAGAATATGGGGTTGGAGCTTTAATTTATCCCTCTGATCTACGGAGGCAAATGGCCTATAGCTTATGCTTTGAGAACATTGTTGGCAGCTGAAAAAAACTAGAGTCAGCTTGAAACACGAAATGTTAACAGTTATTTTCACCATCAGTATTGTAAGGTGATGCCCAATCCTTATAAAAAAAAATGATAATAAGTAACTAATGTTTTAGGATAAAATGTATAAAGATTAAATAGGCAGCCAACTTTTAAAACCTAATTTTTTTTTAGATATTTGGAGACATATACACATATATATATACACACAAACATAACCATACATTCATGAAGGAATGAACAAATTTATTTTTTTATTAAATGTAAAATAAAATATAGACATATACACATGAACGTAGATTTTAAATCATGACGTGACAAAAATAATAGAGAAAATATTTGACATTAAATTTTAGTAACCACATTTCTTTTGTTTAAAAGAGAAAAAAAAGAGCAAACCTTTGTTGATTTTGGGAACGTGGAAAAATATCTAAGCAACAGATTTTTTTTTAGTAGTTATTGGTTTTTCTTGTTCAAATGAAGTACATGAAAGTAAAGTTGTATAATAAGAATATTTTAATTGTTATTATATTAGTTATTATGATTTCCTTTCTTTATTAAAAATAAACTATTTAATATTTGGAATTTTATTATTCACTAGAGTAAAATATTTTAAAAAAGGAAAAAAAAAACATTATTTAATTGATGAACTTTCGTTCGTTCAAATAAATGCTAAGAGCTTCATAGTTATTTATCGTAAAAAAAATCTAATTGCTATAAAATGTTTCTTGAAAAAAATAAAATCAACTAATGATGAAATAGAACTTTATTAACACTAATTTTTATTACTTTTAAAGTAAAATCTTTATCATGCGTCTCATACATATATAAATAAAACTGCCTAGAAATAGTGTTTGTCTTATATTATAACGTAAGCCTTGGAAAAAGATTCATATTTAACAATTTATATGTGTGTAAATAATATCTAACAATGCACTTTTGCTAATTAAGTGTCGGGGGATTTTTCTATCCTCTTGGTGTCGTTGGCGTGTGATGGAGGATCATATTCATTGGTATATTTAATGTTTAAATCGACGTGGAAAGATCTGGAGATGGAATGGAAATGCATGGCTTTAAAATCAAACGCCCAGGAATTCAATTTCGTCGTGGGAATTGTTAATGCTTAGAATGTTTAACATGACTTAATATACGTGAATAAAAGAAAGACATTATCTGCTAAGAATACAGAAGCTGCTCTTGAAAATTTAACTTGCTATTGTTTTAAGGAATTCCGAAATTTCATTAAATTTTATGCTTTAAATATTTTTTTAAAAATGTATACTGAGAGTTGGGTTATGAATTTTTCTCACCCTTTTATTCATTTGTAGCAAACATTTTTTAAAAAAAAGAACCCATTTGTTTAGATTTTTATAGGGTGAGAGAGTTACACAACTCAAAGTATACATCAATATATTATATATGTTTGTAAATAAAATATTAGCATAATTGAATGCTTAAATTAAACTGGACAATGACTAAAACAAAAGGTAAGATTTTAAATATTTACATTTATTAGACAATATATTAAAATCAAACTAATTAATAAGTAAATATATATATAACATTTTCTTGTTTAAATAAATAACTGTTTATGAATGAACTATACAAAACACAAATTAGCAATTCATGGAGATAACCTTGAGATACATTTAGGGGACATAAACAAAATGATAATCGTACATTTAGTAATATAATTTCATATTTAAAATAATTGATACATTATTGTAAATTATGCACTATAATTTTATAATTTTTATTTCAACTCATATTTTAATATTTAAATTACAGCTAGTCTTATTGTTGTAGAGATAAATTAATATTTTATAATAACCATGTATATATTTTGTTGATTTATAAATATCATGATCTGTTAATAAATATTTGTTGTTTGAAGTTAAAATCTTTGTTTCTCTGGTCTCTAGATTGTCAAGCATCATTCATACTTCACTCGCCAGAATAGCTATTATACATGCATACAGATTTTTAATTTATTATTAGCAATAGCCATTAAGGATCTATATAGAGGTCACCTTATTGCCATCCTATTAATTCCATCCTTGAGCAGAGTTAAAGACAAATGTCTACACTGAGTTAGAACCCCGAGTAGTAATAGGCCCTGTAAGTACTATCCTAAAAGGGTTTTACAGTCCGTTACATATTTTGGCAACCCAAACATTTGGGGCATCAATTAATTAATTAAATCTCACACCCTGTAGACTGCCGGTACATTTTATGGTCCGTTACAGTATATTTATGGACAAAAATTTCAAGTCCTTATGGATCATCATCTGCTTCTAGGAGAATTTGGTACTGGAAAAACAATCCCTGAAGATAAGTCAATGCATGCTGCAATATTATCAGGATACAATTATATAAGCCAGGAAAGCAGATAGGACACACGAACAACTACCTCATTTAATTATTCAATATATATAATTATGAAATAGTTAAAATATGGGTCGTCAGAAAGACATCCAATTGAAATTGTAAAGTCCATTTAGAACTTACTGTTGTATATTAATGACCAACTGTATACTCATACCACCAGAAGACCAGAAACACATTTTATTTACTTCATTAAGGTCATCCTGGGGTTAGGAATATGAAGACTTTAGCTAGGTCATATGTCTGATAGCCGTATTTGAGTGGTGAAATAGAACAAATGGTAAAGAAAGGCATGAATTCTAAATCGAACATTAAATTGTCATTTAAAAAACTTCAAGCATAAGTCTAAGCAATCTTGGAAATGTTTACATTTAGACCATGCAGGAACAGTACATGGTTGTCTGTAATTTTGATATTTATTGATATGTTTTCTCGTTGGATTGAATATAAGATAGACTAAGTGCAGAAATATACAATTAAAGTGATTAGAGAAATTTTTGTTATGTATGGTTTTCCAGAGATTATAGAAAACAATTATGGATCTGGTTTTGCCTCTTAGCAATTCAAGGATTATTTAGATACATAGCACATTTTTATTCCACCTTATCATCATGAAAGTAATGGCGTAACTGAGGAAGCCATTCAATATTTGAAGTTTACATTGAACAAAACTTGTTATAAGAATGTTCTGTAAGTGTTAGTTAATGCTATGTTCTATAAATTTTACTCCTTGTTAAGCATTTAACAAGACACCAGCAGAGTTACTAATTTACCACACTCGTCTTACTAAGTTGTTGCCAACTACAACTGAAAGATTTAAGAATAGTTTTGATTGTAAAAAATTTAAAATTGGAGAGAGCATACAGATACATGATACTTTAAAAAAAAAGGAATGCCAAGAGTGATATTGTCAACTCTATTAAGACAACTATGACTGGTAAAACTAAAAATTGAAAAGAAATAAGATATGTAAATCATTTATATTTTTGTCCAAATGAATTAACTGATACTGATGTTTTTGAAAGTAAATTAGAAAAGGATGAAGAGAACTTGGATATAAGGCAGTTGAGCAAAAAATAATTTGTTAGAGCTGAAGAAAAAATTGACAGACCAATTGGAAATAAATGATCATAGTACGGATCAAACAATTGAACCTGAGGAAGATCGCATTATTATTAGGCTGCTATAAAGCAAACCATCCCAACTTTACAAGAGATAGAAGAAAGACTTTCCCTTAGAAAGACACAAATGCATAGGGAACTTGTTAGATTAATGGACTAGAAATGTGATTGAAAGCATTATTCCTAGGATAGGGGAAGGATTGGAATGTCTTTGCATATATTATATAAATTGTAAACCAAATGTATTTCATAATTATATACATATGCACAGATTGTTCCTGAATTATAGAAAAAACCCAACATATGCTAATATTAATAATTTGCAAGTATAATAAACAGTATCATGTAAATTGGCCATTTATATGCCAAATATCAGACTCATATAAAAAACTAGAGTCTAAAATTAGGATCCGAGTAAGTATAAAGAAAACTTGGAGAAAGTATGATTTGTTTACTTTTAATAAGAAATTGTCAGCTAAAGTAAAATACATTAAATTGCCAGAAGCATAATTGTTCAAGAAACCACACACATACATATATATCAATAACTAGACATGTGAGTAAAAGGACTTCATAATTAAAACACACAACTAGAAGTTTAATAGTCTGTATTTATTTTTTATGGAATTCCAAATTATTTATTATTTATTCATATTTATTATTGATAAATAAATTTTGTTAAACTTATGTTAATTTATTTAAAGTTATTGATGCTCTCCCGACTGGTATCTAATTAATACCTTTGGATCGTAGCAATTATATTATTGGCTAAAATTTATAATGTTTTTCGGTACTAATATCATCGACATCAGAAACAGTGTATTTTACTGTTTTTGAATAACAACAGCACCATCCAGCGATCTGTACCATAGATGATACTAGTATCTTTTTTTTGTTTAAGATTCTTTTTTTATAGAATTGAAAAATGTTAATTTGCCATTAATATTAACCTGCTTGTTAATTTGTTTATTTAATATCCACACAAATTAGTCTCACTTAATCGGAATATATAATTAATATAAATTAAAATTTTTGTTTAAAATAATTTATCTAATTATTTTTTATGGTGAATAGTTTTCTCTAAAAATAGTTGAGAAAACTTGATATTTAAATGTTTTTAAAATCTCTTCAACAATAAAAGGGTAATTGGAATTTTTTTAATACCTTCTTGCTTTCAACATTATTTAGAATATAAAATAAAAAAAAAAATTCAAGCCAAAATATAAGAATTGTTATTAATAGTAGTTTTAATAAAATTTATAGGTAAAGAGAAAACCAAAAAATAAATTTTTATTTTGAATAAATCTTGAGAAATGATTTTGAAATTAAATACATTTCTTTTTTGAATCTAGAAAATAAAAAATAAATTTTATTTTTTATAAGAGAATTGATATTTACTAATTAAATAATTTTAATTCTTGAAAGGAATTTACCATAAATAAATAAATTTATCTGATGTAAAGCTATGTAAATAAAGTATAATTAATCATGGTATAAATGATTTTAATATATGTGTATTTTGTTTTATTACATGCGAATGTAGTGTAATTATAATTATTACAACAGCAGTTGTAAATTGTTACTTGACAATGTACATTAAATATTTACTTACAGTATTTTTTAAAATATTTATATTTTATTCATTCTTCATATATGTTTTTGACATCTTTTCAAACAAAGCATTAACACAGTTTATAATAGAAATATATAGCTCTGCATAGTTTAGTAGAAATATCAGACTCTGGAGTATAAAGTTTTGGATCTATTGCAGTTGTGGCACTTCCAGCAATAAAGCCATCTCATACCTATAAAAATTATTTTTATTGCTTATAAATTTGAGTAGTGTTTTAGTAGGATAAATAAAATCTTACTTGTAGAAAAATGATTTGTCACACTATCATGTTGATTATCACAATTTTTTTACAGGAAATATTACATTTTTTTTTTGAAACATAAAAACTTTATCATTAGGATGGACAAAAAAAATTATTAATTTTTCATAATTGCTTTAGTTTTCTGGATAGTTTTAATTTATATGGAAGTTTTTTTTTTTTTCAAATAAGCATTGACATATTATTGATTGAAAAAGAAAGAGAAAAAAAGACCATCATTGAATTAAAATTAAAAAAATAAGAATAATTTCCTGCATGGAAATAAATGATATTTATAGTTATAGTAGTATTAATTAGAAATAGGACATAGAAAAAAAAAATTATAAATATTTTATTACTTGTATACTTTGAAGGTTAAATATGATTATTGTATATGTATATAACATAAATTGAAGCAATATTAAAACTTTAATACACCACCTACAATATTTTATATTTTATTCTATAAGTTGCTACATGATGTAAAAATTAATTATCTTTGATACATTTGGCATTAGCAAAAATGTCTTTGAAGCTATCAACAACCTTAACATAACAATTAATCCTTATTTAAATATCACTAACATGATCTACATTTGAACATATAAATTAGTAGTATTATTTAACTGCAATGGCTACACCCAGTATATAACACACTATCAATTTTCAAATACCTTAATTTCATATTTTTTAAACAGATGTCTCTCTTAATATCTTTTTAAGTATGTCTCTATTTGCAAAAATCAAATTAGTTTGAATTTAGCTTATATAGTTTTAATTTTATATCCCCATCCCTGTTTTAGCAGTATATCAAACCATTTGTAGTCTAGACTTTGCTGAAATTTTTTTCATCTTTTTCACATGATAGCTGTTTGTTTGCTATTTTTAGAAAGAAATATGTTTTAACTAATGACAATAATAATAAGTAGCAAATTTATTTCATTAAAATCACTGACTATCACCTGAATACAATTAAACAAAAGTTTATTTCATTTTCTGGCTATATTTAAAAAAATTTTTATATAAATAATTTATCATTTATTGTAAATAATGCTTATAAAAAATCAAAGTTGAAATGATAATTAAGTAAAACAAATACATATCTTGGAAGTGATATGAGATACCACTTGTATTCTGAATGTTATTTAACTATGATGTGGTCATTTTGAGGTAAAGAAGTCTATTTATATTAGCTTATTATACAAGGCAAGTTACTTAATACTCATTTTTTCACAAGAAGTTTTGCATAAATGATATTTAAAATGTAATAATTGATACTGTAAATTTGAAATAAAGCAATATGTGAAACAAAATAAAAAGTACTATAGCTTTTTTGTACACATTTTTTTTTACGAATGGATGAATATAATTAGTACTAAGATTATGAGAGAACATATGTGTTTGTCTTTTTCTAATCACACGTTGCCATCTAATAAAGACAAGTGATGTAGTTAGACAAGAAGTACTACAAACAAGAGATAAAACTTGATTATTGTAATTTTCTATCTTTTGTCCTATTCTGAATATACTTCAATGTAATATATCAATACTTACAGTTGCATTAAAAATTAGTTTTTAATTCTTTATTGACAAATTAAAAATAAACAATCAAATGCAGTTGGTTATTCTACTCTATCAAGAATTTAACTGATATAGTACATATTTAATTATTTAAATATATGTCAATTTTGGAAACTGTTAGATTATAATTTTTCTTTTTTTTTAATTAAATTTTTTTGAAAAAATATAGTTCTGGTTTATACATATATAGATATAAAATTAAACTTCATGAGATTTAAAAAAAAAAAAGTTCTAATTTGATAGCAAGTAGTTTTTGCTAATAAAAATTGTTACACTAATATATTGACTTCCAATATGTGAATTGAACATATATATCAAAAAAACATATTTTTAATCAGTAATATGGTTTGCATTAAGGATTGTAATTATTTGTAATGAAATGAATTTATTAGATCTGTATCATGTATAATAAAGAATCATTGTAATAAAGTGTCTTATAGTAAAGTGTGAATGAAAAAATTCACTCAGTAGCAGCAATTTATTGAAAACAATCTGTAATTATTATATAATTATTACCTGGTTTTGATTATGCATGTTCAGTGTTAAACTTTGCTAAAGAAATTCTGACCTTTTTGTGCAATGCATTGAAATTTTCTTCAGTCTAAATGTCAGAATATTGGCCTGTTGTCATCATTAGTATCTAGTTATTGGCGTGAATCTATGAAAATCTTTGATAGTTAAAGTGAATCAAATTTTGAAGATAAAGCAATTGTTGTCTCAGAAGTTTAGTTTTACAAATTGTAATTTCATTAATATATAGTGTATTGGAGAAGAACAATATAGTTTTGAAAGGGATGATATATAAAGGATGCTATTGGAATTGTTAGAATGATTGTGAAGAGATATATCTAAAAATGGAAAGAAATTGGTGAGTATTTTGTGGACTTAGAAGAAATGTTTGATAGAGTTATTTAAACTAGGCTTATGAATATCTTAAGAAATAAGATTGTATTGGAAGGAAAGAAGATGATTTAAAATATGCATTTCAGATAAGAATAAACATTACATTGGAGCATAGAAAGAATGAGTGAAAAAAATTGTTAGATAAGGATATTTCAGGTCATCTGATCTTTTTAATATTTATAATATTATTGTAGAAATAGTTATAAAATGTGTGAATGTTATTGCTCTTGTGGCTGAGGGTGAAAAGAATTTCCAGTATGTGTTGAATAGATTAGAAGAAGAATGTGTTAATATGTACTGAGAATTAATATCAGATGGGAAGAGATACAAGAGAAACATGGATGAAACTTAAGGATAAGGTAATTCAGTTGGTGAATGGGTTGATGGGAACTTGTTTGAATATGAATTTAAAAGAAGAATACAGTATTGACAAAAAAGCATTTATCAAAAAATGAATATTGTATGGATTTTCGAAGAGAGTAAGAAATGGGTCAATTAATATTTTATATGGAATATATTGTTATATAGTTATAATGATAGATTAGAGGCTTTTGAAATGGGTATAGAGAGGATGGTGAGGTTTAGTTGGGTAGATAGAGCAATAAATGAAATTCTGGTGAGGGTGAATGAAAAAAGAATATTGATTGTAAAATTGGATTAAAAAGAGAAACTAGAATCCACATATATTGAAAGGAAAGAATTATTTAGTGAGATATGTTTTGGTGGCAATAATAGATAGTAATAGAAGAGACATAGAAGATTAATTTTATTGGATAATATAAAGAATGAATTATGTGGATTTAAAAAAAAAAACTCATGCAATAAATGAAGCAGAATGGAGAAACGGTTAACTCAGTTTTGTATTGATTGTTCTCTGAATCTGTTCATAGGACAGAACACTAATAATAATAATAATAATTATAACTAATGTATGGAAGCATCAGTTTTTAATATATTAAATGCATACAAAATATGCTTATGGGATATGTTAGATTCTGCAGAACCTGCATGAATAATTTATAATTTAAATAAAATTACTTATTTATTATTCTGCAATGACTAGTTTAAGAAGTTTGTGAAGCCTGTGAATTTTTAATATTTTGGAATAAAGGATAAATACACTGTACAACTTTGATTTTATTAACTGTTGTTTTTATATTATAATGATTTATATAAAAATGAGTCAAATATAGAATATTTATATTGCAAATATATATCTTAGCTAAATTATTGTTGTAATCATTATTTAAATGTTGAATTTTTTTCAAATAGATATGTAAACAGTTTATTGGGAAATGTATATTAACCAAAAAATGTAAATATAGAAAATAAGGTTAACCATGAACTCAGTAATGAAGGTTTATGTCAGTCTTCATAAGTCTGTAAAAAGAAATGTGGATTAGTTTGATTTTCAAAGAATCATATTGTTGATATAATGAAATAGAACATTGGTATCCAAAATTAGTGATTGTATAATGCTTCAAGAATTGTAACTGATATCTGGATCTGTCCTTACTGAAAGTACAGATTAATACAGAATATCCATATAGCAAAATATTATGAAGATGACCACTTATCACTCATAGTATTTGCCAAAACTAATTGAATGTGACTTTTATAAGTAAAAATTATTACTCAAGATACTATTTCAAAGCTAGTGGTTTTTGTGAATATAGCCAAATTATAAAATACAATTGTTCCAAGTATAAAAGTTGATCATAATATGACTGGAAGCATCCATATGGTAAGATAATCATTTACACTTTTTCCAAGTATTGAAAGAGTTTGTTTGGTGATTAATAAAAGACGCCATTCAACCAGAATTTCTTCTTCCATCTATGTGATGGTGAAAGTTTTCATATATTCTAGTACAATCATTACTTTGCATGGATGCATCACAGCTACAAATTCTTTAAATCCTTTAGAAGATTTGATATATTCCTGGTGCAAGCATTGTTTTTAGACAACACTAAAAATGATATCTTCTAAAATCATTATGATTTAATTCACGCAGAATAACCATCAATAGTTTCTTTTTTTAGAAGTATTATTCTTATATCTTCTCATTTTTTTTTGCATTCCTTCATATATTCATATATATATATATTACTTTTTATAAATCTCCACATATACACTCCAATGCAAATTTTTTTATATAGTTCCTTTAATTTTCTACCCATTTCGACTGTCCTGCAGTCTTCATCAGAACATTTGCATATCCTTCCTCTTTCTGGTTAAATTATTTAAAAAGAAAGAGGAAGGTTATGTGAATGATCTGATGAAGACTGCAGGACAGTCAAAATGGTTAGAAAATTAAAGGAATTATATAAAAAAATTTTGCATTGGAGTGTATGTGTGGAGATTTATAAAAAAGTTTCTTTTTTTTTTTTAGTTTATTTTCCACGAATTCTCAATATCTAATTTAAATATTAATTCTTACAGTTATTGTTTTAAATATTAGCTTTACTCCATATTAATAAAAAAAATCAGTTATTTTGTAAAATTCTTATTTATGATTAAAGATTATAATTATTTCATTATAAAAACATTATTTAAAAATATCTTTACTTTTTATAAATTTAATTAATACAGTACTTGAAATGTTTGTCATATTTTCATAAAATGTAAACTTATTAATTGCAGTTATTATGTTTATTTATTAGCATGAAGGAAACAACTTTTTTTTTTTAAACATTAATTTAACCACTGCATTTATCCCCAATATAGCACAATATTTTTATTTAGACTTGTATAGATAGGCAGAATTTCTTTTTTTATTTTCTAGATCATATCTAAACCAATTTCTATATTAAAGGTGATATTATATTCTTCAAATATTTTCTGTACTTATAAAAAAAAAAAAAAAGCATGGAAAGAATTGACTTTTATTATTCTTATAAGAACTACCAAAATGAATTCTAACCTGATCTGAATATTTTATCATTTTTTTACTAGTAAATATTTAAAATATTTAAATTTTTTTTAATTAATTGCGTAGTGTACTTTTTATTTAATATATATCTTTTTTTATTAGTTGTGTTTACAAATGTGTTTGTAAACAGTTTTCTGAAAGATTATACAGTGATTTGATTCAACATATTACTCTCCATCTTCAGCATGTCTCAAATGATTTAGAAGTTAGCAAACAGGGAGGGGTAAGACATTATTATATTCAATGTTTTTATATATAATAAACTTTAATTATGATAACATTTAGCATAAATAGATTTTTTTTTTTTTTTTGTAAATAAAAAACTTAAATATTAATTACTTTTGTATTCTAACTTATTAATTTTTGATACATGAGTTTTTATTTCTTAGTATTATGAATATTTTTTGCAGTTGTTATAGAAAATCATTTTAAAAGTATTTAATATTAATATAATATACTATAAGCCTGTAGATCAAGGGTGGGCAACTGCTGGTTTTTGAAGATGTTGAATCTAGCCCACACCATAAATGCCTAAATATAGAAAATCCGTACCTGACTACACTTGCTGTAAAGCACAATCTCTATGCGTAACACTCACATGTTCATATATCCTAATGGCATGAGAAATATAAAATTCTAATTATAAAAATTAAATTTTTTTATCATAACTTGCATAAATTTGATTATAACTTCTAAAATATCAATTTTATATTACAAAATATAAAAATGTGAGAGGAATCGCTGCAAATAACATTAATTTCAGTTTTTAAAGAATACTTCTATGCAGCGTCAAAGTATTATTTCTTAATTATTATTGTAACATTAATTGAACGAAGTCTTTTGGGTTTAACTTCTTACTAAAAAAAATAATATAGGTGCATGATATTTTTATAAGTAAGTTTATACTTTTTCTAATTATTACAATTTTTAATTTAATATAATTTATAGCCTATAAATGAACCAATTAAAAGAAAGAAAAATTGATGCCAAATGCCATAGTTTCAATGCTAATTGGACATTCAGATATTAATTTGCAAATATAGATGATAAAGCTGTTTATTTGATTTGTAACAAAACTATTTCCGCTGTTTGTTTGAATTGTAACAAAACTATTTCCATTTTTAAAAAATATAATCTAAAAAGGTATTTTTCAACAAAACATTTCGTAAAATATAAACTATCTATAATCGATTTCTATTTAAGTTATTAAATATTGTATTTACTTTTTTTTTGAAATATATTGATAATTTGATAATTCAAGTAATATAACATTTTTTAGGTTCTGATTTTTTTTTTTCAAAATTGTTCAATCTATTTTAGCTCATGTTATGATACAAAAATTTTAATCATCCCGCTGATGAAAAAAGTTGCCCACCCCTGCTATAGACTATGATACTCCCTCTGCACTGGTGGAGGTTGTATCATATTAAAAACATTTTTTATTTTGGCACTTTTCTAAATATCTCAGATTAGTATGAGATTTTTATCTTCAAGATAATGATAGCTAGAAACTCGTTTTACAATCAGTATTGTATATAACTAATTAGATTGCTATGAGACTGCTTGAAAGGAAAATTCTACTTGTGACTGAAAACATTTTCAAAATTCATTGGCTGCAGGCTCAAACCCTAGATTATGAACATGGCTCTTGAATGTATACTCCTACACTCAAGATATTTATTAAAAATGGTTCTGTTTTAGGAAAATGAATCTGGGTTTTCTGTGTGAATACCTTAACTATTAGGTAATAAGGAAATATTATTATTAATTTGCATTATTAAGTAATTTTTATACTTATGCAAACTATTAATGTTTTCTATAATATTTAAATACAGATATACTTTGTATTTTTTGAAGTATTTAGGTAAAAGCTGATAGTATTGGTATTTATTGCAATAATTGTTCTTAACATCAACTTATGATATCATAATAACAAATGTTTGATATTTCAGGTGTAATTGTACTTTGTTAGAAGATTTATTTGATTGTTTATGTGCAGTTGTTGTTAATAAATTTTATTTCAAGGTATTATATGTTTTATGATTGTATGTTAAAAGTACTGTTGTTTAGAATACTATAATTAGACTAATATTTGATCATCATGGATAATTTGCCATTGCTTTCAATTCAATTTATTTTAATATCTTATTTTTAGAGCTATATCATAAACTTTACTAAATCTTTATTTTGTTTTTATTTTTAAGCTTTATTGAAAATGATTGTCTTCCAATTTTAGATTTTTTAAAATTTTTATTATCTATAAATGTAAAAAAAAATATGCATATAATTTTATGTTTATGTGAACAATTAACCATATATTTTTTAAAGCATTTTTGCATAAAAGCAGATTTTGTAGTTATAGTGATGACTGTTTTTTTATTTTAACTGCTATTATTATCAGAATCATTATAAGTTATCATTATATTTTTATAGCTAAAAAAATTTGAAAATTTAAGTTTTAATCTTTTATAATAAAAAATGGATCTGTTATGTAATAAATTTTTCTTGTTTATTGTAAGTATAACTTTTCTCTTATTTTGTGTTTTTTTCACTACTGATTCACTTGAAGTATTGGGATTTTCAGTATTTATGTTACTCAGATATGAGCAAACAGTTTAAACTTTGTGACTAATTGTTCTAAAGTGTAAAATATAAAATGCGCTAACATGCACGAGCACACAAAGCTGAAGACAAATAAAGAAATATTTTTCATATATATATATTTAAATAGATGTTTTGTCTATTTACAAGATGGTTATGAATATGAGGGCTCTGACCCTCGAAAGCGCTTAGCCACGTAATTAAAAAAAATATATATATAAAAGTATTTCTTTATTTGTCTTCAGCTTTGTGTGCTCGTGCGTGTTAGCACATTTTATATGTTACTCAGATAATATGTATCGTGAGAATTTTCTTTATGATTAAAAAAAAATTATTAATTTATTTGGTTTAGTCATGATTAAACAAAAAATATAGGCTTTAAAAAAAAGAGAAAACAAAATAAGACAGGGATTTTCTGAACTCGGTGCATGCAGAAAAAAGTGAAAGCTTCTAAGAAAGAAAAACTTATAAAAAAAGAAAACAAGTATGTCACATAAAAAGGAAAGAAAAAAAAATTGTTAATGTGAAAATCACAATTTTATTATTGAATTTTAAAAAGTACAAAATTTTGAAGTTGAATACAAAGCACAATAATTCACAAATAATATTTAACAAACTAGAGAAGTAAATAAACATGTTTAAAAAAGAATAATTCTCACATTTTAATTGTTTGAATTGATATGATAATGCCATTTTTTTCAATTTCTTTTTTTATTTTATTATAACTTGCTCTGTTTTCTTTCAATTTGCAATTCTATTTTTAGATTAGATTTGGAAATTAATTTGTTGTTCCATAATAAGATAGTGCCATAAATAAATTTAAACATGAATTACTATTAATAGATATTATCTAGGGAAGAAATAATGATTATTAGAGGTATTTCATTTGTTAAATATGTTAAAATTTAAACATAGAAATCATAACAGCAAACATCTGGATAGTAATGAGAACTGCAAATTTAAAATTACTATCAGAAGTGAAGTGAAGCAAAAATAATTGATCTGTGCATTGCATGATGTTTCACTATTCAAGACTTTGCAGCATATATATTCATATCTTATTTGAATTCTTTACAGTGATGTGTGGTGAATCTCTACAGTAAACAGTCTCATTTTTTTTTTTTAATATTTCACCTGTCAAAGATGTACTAACTACTAGGATTTATATAATTTCTCTATCATTTTATTAATCATAATTTTAGCATAATCCTCTTTATTTGCTTTAAATGATTACAAAATGTAAAGCATTTATTAGTAATATTTTTAAAAGAAAGATAAAAATTGCAGACCAACAAAAAAAATTCTTTCTTTTTTAAAAAAAAGAAAAAAAGTTGGATAAAGTTAAAGGTTTTTAATTAAAAAGAGACAAAAATGCAAATATTTCTGAATTATTAGAATTAAGCAAAAGAGAGAAAACGAAGAAGAGAGATAGAAAAGATATGATTATTTATTTACTTTAATAAATAAATAAAAATTTAAATAAAAAAAAGAAAAGCTATTCTTGAGGATAAATATAGCTTTGGGATTAGATTGCTAGTGATAGATATAAAGAAATGCATTTTCAAAAAATGATTGTTAAAAAAATAAATGCATTTCTATGACACTAAATTTAGGTTCAAAGAAAGCAGACAATAAATGTGGAAAACAGTACATGCATATATGATGGAAAGAGAATTCATTATAATTGCAAATAAAAGATTAATAATTTATTTATTACTTTCCAATGTTTTTTTTTCATCAATAAAATCTATTTAAAAAAAATTGTTGCTTTAAAAATAAGTTCTTTCTTTTCTTCTATCAATTCTCTAAAAAAAAAAACATTTTTATATCTATTTATTATATTAATTCTTGAGGGTCGTGTGAAAGCTGAGTTCGAATCCCGCATACATTATATATATATATTGAAACAGTAAGATTCGTATTCGAATCTTAAGTTTCACCTTTTTCTGTCGTCTCTCACTGACCGGTCTATCCCACCCAAATTTAAACTTTTGGTATCGAGTGGTGTGTGTAACAATATTAAAAATGTATAAATATATGTAGAATTCAACATAAACACGCACACATTTCGATCTCAAATTAAAGGCAATAAATACGGATAAAGTAATATAATTTAGATTTCTTTAGCTAAATAAATCTTGTGTAATATTAATCATTTATTTTGAATTTATAAAGTTTGTACTTATTGCTTAGTTTAAATTTCGTTAAATAATAATTCTAACAAAATCTGATGCAATAATTAATTAAAGTTAAAATAATTTTATTCCCTTTTGTCTTTGAAAATTTAAAAGCATCGGTCAGTGATAGATAATAAATTAATTATAGGAAAATTCCAAAAAAATGTAATTAACGAATGTAAAAAAAAAAACAAAACAAACAATAGCACAGCAGATTTCTTTCTAATTAAAACCAGCAAAAGCATTGATTATCCTGAGGGCAAGATAAAGAAAACCTAAAAATATCTCAACAGAAAAAATTAAAAGATCAAGATAAAAAAAGGAGGCCATCTTGGACTTGCTGGAGACTTTCACTTGAATTTTAGCTTTGCTCTCGAGTGGAGAGTCTAAAATATCTTAAAATAAATTGATATTGCCAAGGTATGACCGAGTAAGCACCGAGATTATTCTCCATCGGGAGATGGCCCACCATATGCCGAACTTCACCTTGCCCATCGTAAAAACACCATAATGATCTGCTGCCTGAAATAAACAAGAAAGCCGCTGCTGTTAAAATCAATAAAAAAAACCAAAGACAAGAAAGAAAACTGCTAATCACGAACAATCTACTATTAAACAAATGGACGAAAACATCTTATAAAACAGGTACCTGTGTGTGTATTCCAAATTATAGAGTACTCTAGTAAATAAGCTATAGCTCATCTCCTACTATTTGTCTAACTTCTAAATGTTAAAATTGTAAATTTGTGAAACTAAAATTTGAGAATTAATGTAATCTGTAAATTTCTCGCATAATCTAGCTTACCTCCCTCTATCCTTCTTAGGTGTGTATTTCTCAAATCTACACTTTATTTATAAGTATCATTGAAATATTACCTTCTCATAATTGTCTTAGTTTTAAAGCTAAATCCATAATCGCTTGAACATTGAATGCGTGTCGAATTGTCATTAATATTTGCTTTATAAATAACTTAAATTTCATATAAATCGAGACGCATTCAAAGAATCAGTTATTGTAATGCAGGGTCTACTACTTCGTAACAGCTGGCATGCTCGCTGTAATAAGTCCCCTTTTTAGATATTTTTTTTTATTATTAAATTTTAATGAATAATTACGGAAATTTCATTACTTTGAGAGTCACCAGTTTTCTTTCATTCAATGTTGATAATGGGGGGGCCGAGTTTGAAATCTAGTTAAATATTACCATAATCTTTTAGATCTTATACATGTGTTACGTTTTGAAGCCACGATGGCTCATCCCACGCCGTGAATACTCCGGATTCTATAGGGTTGAATTAACCCCAGTCGTCCTACACAAGTGGACATGATAATGTTTCCGTAGGGCTTGACGACCGTCACGCAGCCAGCTGGCAAATTGCGACACGGACCGCTTGTCCCTGGTTATGCTCATGTGACACCTTACCTCTTCGGGTCGAGGCAGAGACCAACCCGAAGCCCTTATAAACTTATTCACGGCATTGCAGTTTCAGTGTTGCCATTTTATATCGCCCTTCTAAAGCGTACCACGTGTTCCTTTATTTAGTTTATCATTCTCTATATCACTCCGCCTCGGCATTATCTTCGTCATCCACTCTCAAATAAATGTTCGCCCTTAGTCGTAAAATAAATATTTTTATTAAATAAATGTATGTCCGCCGCCACGGATGACTCTTGCAATGCAAAGTATAAAGCCCTTACAATACGCATTAGAAATACTCACTCGGGAACCTTAGGTAGCTAGATTACGCCTTCATATAAATGAATGCTCTTTATAAATAAATGTACTTTTATATATAGTAAAATTGCCAATTAGCTATTGAAACTCTGAATATAAAATATGATTAATAACATTAATAATGTTTTTTTTATTAAATATGTAAATAAATAATTTTAACTGTGCGTCTGTAGTCAAGTTTTCATTTATTCGATGCCCATTATATATATTTCCTCGATTATATATGTGAATTAATATTCGTTTGATTGTTGGCCAACTCGGAAACAATATCATGAATCTCGTGCATCTCCCTGACCACCGTGCCTAAAGAAGTGTTTACTTATGTCGCATCAGAGGCGTTGTTCCGTAGATTGTAGTGTGGAACCGATAAACTATGTTCGAACTCGGTACCATGAGTGGCTTCGCTACTCGATGGTGCTGCTGTTCTGTGTGGTGGTCGAATTCTGCACTATGTTAACGAGATACACGTGTTTTGACTGATACAATATATTGTATATATATGTTCTCATTTCACACATATATGTATTCTTTAATTGGAAAAAAAATTTTTTTTCCTTCTATATAGAGATTTATGTGTGCCTGTATTATTATTATTATATGATTTATAGATGATAAACTTAAGCAATTGTAGAGAGAAAATGTAATGAGAAGCAATATGTAATATATGGATTTGTTATTTTTTTTATTAAATAATGTGTTAAATTATTTAGCTTTTATATTTTTATTAAATAAAGCTGACTAGAGAAAAACTGATAAGAAAGATGTGAAAGGATTAGTAGATAAAACCAGGCACACATGCAAAAGAGTGTGAATGAAAGAGTCCATCTGTTTTAAACATAAGACATTATTTTACACAAGTCTTTATTTTTATTGACTTTGGAATGAATTTTTTTTTTATTTATATAATCTGCATTTTAGATTATCTTAGATATAGAGAGAAGGGAATGCTTTGATGGAATAAATAATTATTAATCTTCTTATTAGTCTTTTTATTAATGACTTGAGGACCGTCAACTTGTAAAACTTTGATCTTTGTCTCAAGATAACAGGATTTGCAGCTGGTTTTTTTGGTCAGAAATTTGAAATAAAAACCAAGCGAAATAATATTTAAGAGGGCAGTTCAGTTTTTGTTTTTGAAGTGAGTGAGCTAACAATATGTAGTTTTTTTTAAAGAAATCAGTTAATAATATTAACGAAATATGCAATCTATGAAATATGCAATCTATGCAATCATTTTTAACTGGAAAGAGATGGACAGTTTTCATTTTTTTTTAAGAGTGTTGGCTGTTGATTTTTTGTTTCTCTCTTTAAAAAATTTAAAGAAGAGAAATGACTCTTGTTTTAAAATAAATACAGAAGATGTTCGTATATATAACGTAGCTCACACCAAGATTAATATAAAGTTATTAAGATTCTATAAAATGGTATTAATTAATATTTTCATTATGAAGGAAATAAACAGGATGCCTTGATAAAAGCCCACTGCTTCTGCTCCCTAGAATCTGACAGAATAGGTTGAATCACTATTCTACTATGGACTCGCATACCGGTCCATAGTAGCCAAAAGAATGGACAAATTTAAAACCAGCCACAAGCATTATCTAATCATCATCTTTGACAAGAGAAGAAGAAAGAAAAGATGAATGAAAGCCATATATAGTCAAGTTTGATTAAGCTATCAATCAAATTTTTGTTAAAGTTTTCCTCATAGTCATCTAAAGTGTCTACAATGATTTTTTTAAAAAAATTGGAAAGAAGCCAGTCAAACACCTCATCGTTATCAAAAGTATCAGCAATAAATAATTTTAAAATTGTGGAAACAAGCAAGTCAATTAATTCATGTTTATTAATAGGTATCAACAAGAACTTTTCTTTTTAAATGGTAGAAATAGGTAAATCAACTTATTAAAGCTATACGTGAGACAAGCAGTCTGAAAATTCAAACCTGAGACATTTATAAGAAGTGAAAATAATCAGGTAATTATGAACTTTCATTGACAAATCTTTTATTCTTACTTAATAAAAGTAAACCTTAATTTATTGGTCAAAGCATTTTTTTCTCTTGATACAGAAAACATTAAGAGTTTATTCATTGATTATGTTATTCTTAGTAATACATGACAATACACACAGTTTAAATTCATTAAACATAGTTTTTTTTCTTTCATTATTTTGATTTTTTTTATTACTACTATTATATATTGTAATACTAAAATCTTTTTTTTTATATGTTCTTTATGGATTGTGATAATAAGCAACCCAGCTGAATATGCTTTATAATGTTTTTTTATTTCTTTATTTTTTTTTTTTTTGCTATTAACTGAAAGGAGACCCTTTGATTCCTCTTGGAGGCCTTAAAGGTACCGAGCAGGGCAAATTCCTAATGTCCACTCCATACGTTCTTGTCGTTGCAGCTGTTATTACTATGTGATTATTCATATAGTATACGAACATGGATGGGCTGCTCATCAACACGCATTAGCCAGCGTGGTGAGTTTATTGGCTTTTTACCTCTGAGTTTAAGATCAAGAAACACCATGGTCTTTCTTCTCAGTGCCTGATAAGGCAGAATGAATGTTTGTGTAAATGATAAATATTTTCCCAATACATATATACAATTATGACAGACAAAAATAAAGCATGGCCCTTATTCCCAGGAGGCTGTAAAGTCACCAACCAAGGCAGCGGTTGGTGGCCGAAGGTGGAGGGTGCTAAGAATCCCCTGATTGCGGACCCAGGCTGCCATTTGATGACGACTTTTTATTTAGGTACTTACAACTGCAGATCACTTTCAAGTGAAGGAAGATTGCAAGAATTAGAAGAAGAACTCTCTTATATTAAACGGGACATTATTGGACTTTGTGAAGTTAGAAGAAAAGGTGAAGAGACAATTGATTTAAAAAGTGGACATATACTCTATTATAAAGGCACAAATATTGGAAATACAAGTGGAGTAGGATTCATTATAAATAAAAAGTGGAAGAACAATATTGTGGAGATTGATGGTGTGTCGGACAGAATGGCAAGATTAGTTATACAACTTAATAGCAGATACCAAATGCAGATAATTCAGGTTTATGCCCCAACAAGTTCTCATAGTGATGAAGTAGTAGAAGATTTTTATATGGATGTACAAAAGGCTTTTGATCAGAGTAAACACCATTTTAAAATTGTTATGGGAGACTTTAATGCTAGAATTGGTAAACAAATGAAAGATGAAAGTGCTGTAGGTAACCAATTTTGGTTATGGTAATAGAAATGAAAGAGGACATAGACTTGTGGAGTTTGCAGAAAAAGAAAAACTTTATATTATGAATTCTTTTTTTGAGAAAAATGTTAAAAGGAAATGGACATGGAAGCATCCAAATGAAGGTACAGCAGAATTGGATTATATTTTGACTAACAGGAAATACATATTTCAAGATTGTAATGTTCTTAATAAATTTAACACAGGAAGTGATCATCGATTAGTAAGATGTAAGATACGTGTTAATGTAAAACTAGAGAGACAAAAATTATTAAAAAAAACAATATTTACAGTTGATATTCCTAATCTTCCGAAACATTCTAATGAATTTAAATTAGAACTTACAAATCGGTTTCAAGTATTAGTAGATTTTGAACATGATTCAGATTTGAATGAAATTAATATGAAAATAACTGATACACTTTTGAAAACTGCAACAAAGATAGCTGGTAGAAAGAAACAGTAATTGACCAATAAAATTTCTACTGAGACTAGAGAATTTATGAAGAAAAGAAGGAATATGAAGATATACAAAAATGATGCATTAAAAAGAATTGAATATCTCGAATTTTGTAAAATGGTGCGGAAAAGAGTTGAAAATGATATAAGAAAGTATAACTGTGAACTAGCAAGGAAAGCTGTAGAAGAAAATAAAAGTCTTAAGAATGTAAAACAACATTTTGGTATTGGTAGGAAATTTTTTTCTGCAATAAGAAAAAAAGATGGAATTATTACTAAAAGGAGAGATGACATCATGAAATTGGTAGAAGATTTTTATCAAGAATTATATAGTAATAAAGAACAAGTACCTCCTATATCTATTACATCTTCCAAATTGCCCAGAATTTTAAATGAAGAAGTGAGACATGCAATTAAATGTATGAAGAAAGGAAAGGCTCCAGGTAATGATGGAATTATAATTGATATATTAAAAGAAGCAGGTGAAGAAATAGAAAAAAAATTAGCAAAGTTATATACAAATGTCTAAATGATAAAGATGTACCAGATGATTGGAAGAATGCAGTAATAATATTAATATTTAAAAAAGGTGATAAAGAAGATATTAGAAATTACAGACCTATCAGCCTTTTATCAGTTTTATATAATTTTTTTACCAAGATAATTACTACTCGTCTACAGAGAACATTGAATTTCCACCTACCAAGAGAACAAGCCGGATTTAAAAGTGGTTTTAGTACAGTAGATCATATCCAGGTATTGAGAGAAGTTATAGAAAGGACAAATGAATATGAGTTGCCATTATGCTTAGGATTTGTAGATTATGAAAAGGCATTTGATTCTAAGCATTAGATCATCAAGGTATAGATCCAGGATATTGTTATATTTTAAAGAATATTTATAAAAATGCAACAGCAACAATTAGATTACATAATGACACTGGGAAAGTCAACATTGAGAAAGGTGTAAGACAAGGTGACTCCATATCTCCAAAACTTTTTACAGCAGTGCTGCATGAAGTATTTTGTGAAATAAAATGGGAAACTAAAGGAGTGAAAGTAAATGGTGATTATTTAAGTCATTTAGATTTCGCAGATGATGTAGTTGTTTTTGCAAATAATGCTTCAGATCTGCAGGAAATGTTGCAGGAATTATCAGATGAAAGTAGGAAAGTAGAACTAAAGATAAATGTTAAAAAGACTAAAGTAATGTTTAATCGATTTGCTCAAAATATGAAAATAAAGGTTGATTATGATGAATTAGAAGAAGTTAACAGTTACAAATACCTTCGTCAGAGCATTAATACAGATGGAAACATAATGGAGGAAATTAATCATAGAATTAAACTTGGTTGGAGTGCTTTTGGTAGAAATAACTTGATACTAAAAGGAAATATGCCTATGTGTTTGAAAAGGAAGGTTTTTAACAAATGTGTTTTACCAGTTCTTACTTATGGATCTGAGACTTGGACACTTAATAGAAGAGCAATTCAGAGACTTCAGACCACTCAAAGAAGTATGGAGAGATGTATGTTGGGAGTAACAAGAAGAGATCGTAAACGCAATGTATGGGTAAGAGAAAAAACAGGTGTTACTGACCTCATTGAAAAAATTAAAAGATTGAAGTGGAGTTGGGCTGGACATATTGTTAGAAGAGATGATAATAGATGGACAATTGAAATTTTAAACTGGATTCCAAGAGATTGTAAAAGACCCAGAAAGAGACCACATGTGAGATGGATGGATGAAATAAGAAAGTGTGCAGGGGTGATGTGGAGAAGAGAAGCTAAAGATCGGAGAAGATGGATTAAACTTGGAGAGACCTTCATCCTGCAGTGGATTGATAATGGTTGATAATGATGATGATAATGATCATTTATTTTGTTACTCATGGTTGCAATAATATTTTATATATGATTTATGTATGAATCCTTCATAAAGGGGTATACATTTTAAACATATATGTTAACATTACCTAATGTGTGCGTGTATAACTGCTTAAACAAACATGTCAAAAGAATAGGTTATGCATAATTAGTTTAAATATAGGAAATTGTAGAGCAAGGCTTACATCAGAATGAAAGTGAAAAACACACACATTACATATGAAATTTATTTTTATGATATATAAAGGAAAGTCTTAAGTAAGCCTTTACAGAATATTTTTTTTCTAATATCAGTTTAAGCCAGCTTATTTTAAAATATCAAAAATGACAAACTTGTATATTAAATTTATTTGATTATGCTTATCTAAAATTTTGTATTAATTCTATAGTTAATTAATATAATAATAGTGTCAATTGTACAGTTATTAATTTGATTTTAAAGAAAGAAAGAAGAATAGTATTAATAAAATATAATTATATATCTTAATTGGTTTCCAAATTGTTATTAAAAATATTGTTGTATTTTTCTTGTCTTAATTCTATTGTTTGAAATGATCATCATCATCGCTCGCAGATATTAAGAATCATCAGCACTCGCAAATATTAAGCAAGCGTTCGTAAAATGTTAAGTAAGCTAGAATATTGATTTACATTTAAATATTTAATGATTATGCTTGATGTCTTAGTACTGTACATGATTCATGATCACCATCATCATTAAATAAATTAGAATCATTAAATCTAATGTTTAACATAATTAATATATTTAGTAAATAGGGGTTTAAAGAAAGTTGAATATCACGTGGGGAGATGCGGGATAAGTCATCATCACTGGTATTATTGAATCCTAGTTTTAACTTTAAAAGTATTTTAGTAAATAACCATAAACTTATATAAATGCTAGTGAATGTAATATTTAAATCCCATTTTGACAAAGGATGATTTTAAAAAGTGCCTATGAATTTATAAAGATAAATTTATTGTGATGAGTTCATTATAAAGCTATGGCTGATATCATCAGCATCATCATTATTATTATCATCATCATTATCATCTTTATATTATGATAAATAATTAAGTTATTAAGTTAAGTAACTAGTTTCATGGCCATCCCCTTAAGTAAAGGTCTTCACGATGCTTGTGTGGAAGCCATTAAGGAGAGTATTTTGCATCTGTTCATCAATATACTTAAACTGATCTAGTAGTGTCTATAAGAGTCTTTGAAATATAAATTTTAGTGATATTGGGATTTTATAATTTTATTGACATAGATAAAATGTAAGAATGTCATTTTTTTTTGTTCATTAGTCATCCAAGTCATGTGTAGTAAAAATGTACCGAATGAGTTTGAATTCAGTACACTATGCATAGATAATATTTATCTAGATTTAGAACAATCTAGTGGCGCTCGTGGAAAACACATGTCCTCAGCTAACTGAATAAAAGTGATCCCATCCCTTTTCCAACTTATTAACTTTATATAATATTTTTTTTTATAAGTTATCATAAATAGCACCAATGTGTGTGCGTGTGACCATGAATGGTCGTATATACATGGAAAGAGGAAGAAGAAGGATTCTTTGTTAACAGAACCTATTATTGGAGATAAGCGTAAGGCACTCCAGGGATTTCACAGTAATTTTATTCAGTTGCTATATCTAATATTATTTTATTTGATGACAATGGCTAGTATATTTTATTGATCAAATGACTCCCCAATACCGAAAATAGTTTAAATCTTTAATGATGGCCGTTTTAATTTTCATTTTGTTATTTTATGTATTGAGAAATGAGATAATTTATTTATTTCATTATTAGCATGACAGAATTAATGTTTAGATAGTTGCAAACGGGCTATAATGTTATATTTATTAATTAAAAAAAAATATAGACACCCAAATAGAGCCTGATATGCATATGTTCTTATTTATATGTTAGCGTCATCCTTATTTAATTATAAATTGTATTTTAGCTAACACAGTAAATTCATTTCTCATTTAATTTTACTCGGTTACAAATGATGAACCGCTACAGCAGATCATATATCCTATTTAGTGTTTAGTTATTGAATTATAGCAACTATCATTTTATCACTCATCTATATATTTATAATCGGTTACAAAATAGTAGCCTTTTTCATCATTACATTATTTTGTATGCTGTTACAAATTTTTCTTACCGTTACCAATGGCACAGATTATAAACATATTTTAATAATTAATAATTTCTTCTATTTTTATTTCTGTTACAATATATATGAGGGTTTAAACCTATATAGTGTATTAATTTATATATTAATTTTTGTAAATATATATATAATACATATATATTTGCCTGTTTAATGAGGTAATCTCACTTTCTTTAGTGAAGTTGCAATTTTTAGTGTCTATGTTGTACCTACTGAAGTTTGAGATGAGTTTCAGTATGTGGTAAAATGTCAATCGTAAATTTTTTTTCTTGTTTTATTGTGATGGTGGATATGTTAATGTATGAAGCATTGAACTGTGTTGCTATGGTGATGATAATATTGATTTAAAGAATTGTTTATTAATTATATTGTCTAAGATTGTGAATTGACTATTCATTTTAAAATGGATATGTCAATAATAAAGCATAGATAAAATTGTTTTTTTATTATTATATGTATTTTTAGTTATTGCATTGACAATAATAAATTATAAACAATAGAACTAAATGTCTAATGTCTCAAATATATTTACTTTATTTGTATATTATACTGGAAAGATATATATATATATATGTATATTTCCAGTATAGTGTAGTGAGAATATATTATCAATTGTTGAATTTATATTAGAATTAAGGGTTGTATTCTCATCCTTGGTATTCGCCTTAAGATGGCGTTGATGCTAATCAAAAACATATACATATAACGATTCCGGGCCGGACCTAAATGATAGATTTGATCTAAAAAGATCTGATTTCTTAGATTTGTAATAAAATATTCTACTAACTAATACTATTATATGATGTTAGTTTTTTTCATTTTTGTAAATGTTTATTAATCTTATCTTGTTTTTGAGTTTGTGTATCTTTAAAGTTACGGTGTTTTTCTAATTTTTTTTGACTTTACGTGTGTCTTTTTAAAGTTATGGTCTTTTTTTTTTTTTTTGCAAGAGTAAATCAATTATTTCATTCAAAAAAGACGTAATAAGTAAATGTTTATTAATCTTATCTTGTTTTTGAGTTTGTGTGTGTATCTTTAAAGTTACGGTGCTTTTTCGAATTTTTTTTTTTTTTTGACTTTAGGTGTGTCTTTTTAAAGTTACGGTATTTTTTTTTCAAGAGTAAATCAATAATTTGATTCAAAAGCAAGACGTAATAAGTCAATGTTTATTAATCTTAGATTGTTTTTGAGTTTGTGTGTGTCTTTAAAGTTACGGGGCTTTTTCTCATTTTTTTTTTGGACTTTATGTGTGTCTTTTTTTTTAAAGTTACGGTATTTTTGGTCAAGAGTAAATCAATCATTTTATTAAAAAAGCAAGAGGTAATTCTAAATCTATCAAAAGTAACATCATTTATATACTACAATTTAGAATTGATACCTGACTACTATTAGTAAGGACCATCATTAAAAGACTCGATTGAAAAATGATACCCGACTAATTTCCGTCTTTTTTTTGGGGGACAGTAATGAATCAGAAAGTGGGTTGTTTTTGTTAAGTCTGTCTATATAAAAAAGGGTACTGTTATTGAAATACTAAATTTAAAAATGATAGCCGACTAATTTGCATTTTTTTTTGACAGTAATTAATCAGAAAGTGGTTTTCTTTCTTTTTTTGGTAAATCTTGTATATATATAAAAACAAACAAACCGTAATTCAAAGACTCCATTGAAAAAAATCAAACCCCGTTGAATTTGCTTTTTTTTTTTTAAAGACAGTAATTAATCAGGAACTGGGTTGTTTTTGTTAGTGTGTAGATATAAAAACTAATCTTATTTTGAAATAATAAATGTAACAAAACAAAAAAAAAAATAATACCCGACTAATTTTATTTTTCGGACAAGTAATTCCTAATAATTAGACAGTGGGTTGTTTTTGTTTGTGCGTATATATATATAGCAAAAGTAACTGGTCACGGATGAATTCTTGCGAAAACGGTACTTTTCGCGTGATCCTTTAATTTTTTTTCTTTTTCGCACCCTTAAAAGCAATTTTTGAAGGTTACCCTTTCGTAATGGAATCTTCAGGACATTATTACTAAACTTACAACAGTAAAGTAAGTTACAACACATTAAAAAAAATAGATGTCTTATCAAATTTAAAAAAACTATGACTGCTTCAAATACACACAATCTCACCCGAAACTACAGAGAAAATAGATATTCTACTATTACGAGAAAATGATGAACAAAATCGACTACTACGGCAGCCGATCAAGGCATTTCTTTCTCTTTGCTTTTAGCATAGAAAAAAAAGCCATAACTGGCAGCCGTCGGGAACTCTTTCTGTGTTTTATCATAGAAAGAAGTCTCTTTGTGTTGGCTTCTGTCGCTGCCTCCTCTGTCCAACATAACATGAGGACTTTTCTGCGTTTATAACGTAGAAAAATTCCTTTGGTTGGGTGAAGGCCGGTGAAACGGTATATTTCTAGGAATTTACCTAGAAGTAGCAACATCTTAAGGCAAACACCAAGGATGAGAAAACAACTGAATTTAGGAATGGTATTTGTATTATGAAACGTCAATATTTGTCATACATAATAATTTGTAAAATATTTATTTTCTTTGTGGCCTAATAAGATTTTTACTTATGAAATGGTAACTAGAAGTGACTAAAGAGCAAATGAAAGATTGCTATAGTTACTATGATGTCAATAGAAAAAGTTATAAATAGAACTGAAGAGAAAAAACTAGCTCTCTCTTAATTGGGCTTCAACAGAAGCAAATTTAAGTTTTTTCTTATGAGTCTTATTTTTAAAATTATATGATTGCAAAATAGATAGAATGATTGGCTAAAAGCACTAGTGTTCATCTGTTGACCAATCAGGATCATTGAATTTGTGAGAGATGATAATTTATTGAAATATGAAAATTAATTCTTAGCAATTTGAAATTATTGGAATAATTCTTTGCTTTAAAAAACAGATATTTCCTACTTTCAATGATAAGATGTAAATGTTAAACAATATTAAAATGTACACAAAGATTATGTTCACATACTGATATAATTTTATAAACTTGATGTGTTATTTATATGCGCGATAAAAATTGGTTCAATTTCCATAGCATCAGAATGGATAAAACTAGCGTCTGTTCACTTGTAATGTTTTATAAACTGATTACTTGCTAAATGAAAGGATGTCTACATTCCATCATCATGTATATAAATTAGTGTTTGCACACTTATAACCTTATATAGATCAAATATCTTCTCAATAAAAAGATAATTTGGATATTTGGAAATAATGGAATTAACAAAATTTACTTCAAATCTTATAGCTTTTCATAATATTTCTACTTTCTCTTGAATAAAATATCAGATCATGATTTAAAAAATAAATACGAAAACTATGGTACTATTTTTGAAATGTCATATTTAAAGATTATTACTTGGGTTTATCATTATTATTGCTATATATTGTTTTTCTTCATTTAAAATGTATAGTATTTATTGATCGGAATATTAGTATAATTTTAGGTTAAGTAGTGGTCTATTTACATACTTAAATGTAAAAGAATTATGTCTGTTTGCATTAAAGCATAGTAATTATTATTTTAATTTAAAATATTTTTTTTTAATTTATTGATTACGTCACTTATATTAGGAATTCAAAAAGACATTGTAATAAATCTTTATTTTATTCTCTTAAATTTATATGAACAAATAAATAAATTTGTTTTTGTGTATATATATATTTAGATTAAGTCTATTTTTATATGAAGTACAGAAAGAAGATATATCTTGAACTCTTATATTTTGGACAGTATAAACATTCTACAATATTTTTGTGTTACATAAATATGTGTTTCTATCTAGTATGTGATAAGTGGAGATTGAGGTGCAATCAGCTCTTGAAGTATGAAGTTAATGTCAATTGAAAACCTATTGCTTAAAGCATAATTGGATTATATGCATATATTTTAAATGTTTATTTGCCATATATATTTATATATTTGATTTTAATTTATATCACTTTGTTAATAAATTTTGAATTAATTTAAAACAAACTTGCTTGATTGGCATTCAATTTTACAATACAAATTCATTAGTTAATCGTATTTGGATGAGATGATATTTATTAACTGATTATACCACATAATTCATTGGAAGCAATTATAAAAATAATAGTAAATTAAAACACAGGGTGGGTAAGAAAATGTAATTACATATCCTTTTCTTTGTATTTAATTTAATGCTTATTATCTGATTAGGTATAGATTTTATACAGTAATAAATTAATTGATTTGACATTCTTAAATATTTAATAAGTAATTGGAAGCTTATTGTAATTATTTTGTTAGTAACAAGTAATAGATATATTAAAATAGAAATTGTATATGAATTGATTTGATGATTGATAAAGGGGAAAATATGATAATTATTGAAGATGAATAATGATAATTGCAATGAAATGTTAACATATTTTATTTTAGGTCAATATTGATTAAAGTGAATATTATATTAAGTCAGTATACAGCCATAAAAATCATAATCTTATTCAGTTATAGAGCTGGTAATAATAACATTTATTCTGTTACAATATAAACATATTACATCATAGATAAAGGTGGGTACTTACATTTATTGTAAAAAGATTGATTTGACAATAGATTAAGATTGTTGACTGTTATTGATATTGGTTTTGTTTAGGTATGGATTGCTTTCATGTATTTACATTTATAAACATATCTAGACTTGAGCATTACTGGCTTTGTTATCTAAATAATATCTAGTTTCAGTGCAGTTTGAAAGTTATAATTGATTATTTGTTATTTTGCTTTCATAATGGACTATATTTGCCTATTTGATGAGGTGTATTTAAAGTTCTTTGAATTAATCTCACTCTCTTTAGTTAAATTGCCATCTTTAGCATCAATATAAACACATTAGACCATAAATAAAGGTGGGTACCTACCATTATTGTAAAAAGGAGGTTGCCTTAACAATAGATGTTATTTTGTTATAATATTGTTTAGATATAGATTGTATTTTTATGTATTTACATATATATATAATTAAAATGGTTTTTTTATTTGTAGTTTAATATCTATCTGATTAGATTTGATGCCAACATGAAGCAATATATGCAGGCTTTGGCAGGCATTGTACCAATATTTAATTATATGGTAAGAAATTATACATATTACTCATATTATGTTTTAGATTTTGGTAGGTACTGCAACAATATTTAATTACATGTTATGAAAATTATAAATAGTAATTGTTTTATGTTTTAAACAAAATTTGATTAACTTATTTAAATGTTTAGAAATACTGTATTTATAAATGAAAGTGGGAAAGTAAATGTTTTATTGTATTTGCTTTGATCTATTAATGCTTAGAGTTCAGAAAAAACTAGGCAGTCATAAACAAAAAAAAAAACATTTTTTTTTTTTTTTAAATTATACTTAAATAACTTTTAAAGTCTTGCAGAATAATGAAAATATTTTAACAGATGTAAATAACAATGTATAGTGTAGTGCAGTAATAAAGTTGCTGACTTTAAAGTTCATTGTCCATGAAATTACTACTTCTAGTATTCAAACTTTTTAAGACTTTTCAAGTAATAAATGTTTCAATTATACCTACAATAGTAATTCTAATATATTTTCAGTTTAATAATTAAATGGTAGTTATTCTGACCATGTTAAGCATTCACCAATATCTTAAAGAATAGATTATCTTTATTTTATCATTTCTTGCCATCTAAATAAAAATTAGATATTGGAAAATACAGAACTCACCTGAATTTGTATGTATATACTGATGGGTAAATTTATTTATTTTTAGATTGAAAATACTTTCAGAAAAAAACATTATAGTTCTTTACAATTAGATAATTTTTTTGTCTCCACATTATTTTATATAAATGATATTACTAATGAAAGTAATTTATAGCTATTGTCAACCCAACAAAATTGTTGTTATTATTTTTTTGTATATATTTAACAACTGTCAGTGGTTTTTTTTATATGTTGACATTAAATTAAGATTAAATTTATGGTTGGTAATTAAAATTTTTTTTTTAATTATTTAATTTAGATTTTCATTTATTAATTCAAGAGACTTGAAATAATCATTTTCCATCTAATATTCGTATCACACACCTTAACATTTTATAAATAATTTTGACTTTTTTTTTTGTGCTATCAATTGTTGCCATTTCCTCAGGTAAAATTAATAAATGTAAAATATGAATTTTCTCAAGTTATATTCATAGATGTAACTGACTTTATTCATGAACCACTCAAATAGTTTATAATATGTTAAATATCAGATATGTTTATTTTGTTAATAACTATGTTAAAAATTGATTTTATTTCACAATTCTTAAATCTTATAAATATTATATATTTAAACTTACATTTTTCCATACTAGTATAATTTAATCCAAAAGGTGGATTTTGTTGCGTAAGTATATATTGTCAAATCCTTTATTAATTTTTATTTTTTACAGAAGTACATGTGTTGTGTTTTCTAAGAAAGACAAGCAAAATAAATAGGAAATAAATATTATGAGTAGGTGATATCTAGAATGATAGTTTACCTATGCTTGCCAGAATTTTTTTTTTGTATCTAAATTTTAGAGCAAATGAGATATTAAATAATTACAATGAGTGATTTATTTAACTAAAAATAGAGTTTTAATTTTTGAGCCCCTTTGCAGTTAAATTTATTATATTTTTGTAAATTAAAAAAAAAAAGAATTCTAGGCTGCAAGTGAAATATTTGAGAGCGTAATTGTAGTCAGGTATTTGAAGCTATTGTTTATTCATTCAAAATAACTTTTTTGTGTATGGAAGATTTGTTTATACTATATTATAAATTTTTCTAATAGTCAGTATATGATATCAAAAATATACAATATAGTAGTTAAGAAAAATCCATTGTATCAACTAAAAGTTTTATTGATGAGTCAGCTCATAACTTATAAACATCAGTTTGAAGTGGCTACAAACATTTTGATCGATGTTAAAATCAAAATTAAACACAAATACAGCATTTCAGTGTGATTCATAAACAGTAATTCTTATTAAATGTAAATTATATCTATTATTTTAATGATTAAAATCAATGAGGAATTATGAGAAGTTTAAATTTACACTTTTTTCAAAATTGTATGTATTAAATTTATCATATTTTAAGTTCATTTCTGAAATTGTTTGTTAATTTTTTATTTGATATATATTATTCATCAATTATTATAGTAGTATTGTAAATTAACAAATCACTACATAACTTTTTTTATATTTATATATTAACCAAATATAATAAAGTGACTATCATGTTTTAATTTTGTAAATTTGAGATTTATTAAATTGTAATAAATATGCTACTTATGTATTAGACCTGCAGTGCCTTTTCACATTCGTATCAATCTGCTGACAACTTTCTAATCTTTTGATCTGACCAAAATAACGTGTACACTTGGATTTTCTACAAACTTGAAATGATAAATTCGTCAAAATAGATCACGTGTACATGATATTTTCACCAGATTTACAAAGTTATCAGCAGCTGATTACATATGCTGAAAAGGTGCTCTAATACATGTTGCAGATCTAATACTAAAACAATGACTAAATTACAAAAATATTCAAAAATATTACCAAAAAACTCTAAAGTATACATATATGGTATTTACCAGGTAATATATAAAAATGTGATTGGTCATTTTTAGCAATACTATAAATATGACTTTGACACAAAAATATAAAATATGATGTGGAATATTAATTTCTAACAATACTAAAAATATGACTTTCATCAAAATTTTCGATCTTAAAAAGTACATTTTTACCAACAGTAAAAATATTGATTTGCCATACAAAAATATGTATAATATAATAAGCCAATTATGCAATTCTCAAATGTTATTTTAAATACAGACAAAACAATCACTAAATTACAAAAATAGTCTGAAATATTGTCAAAAAAATCATAAAATATTATCGTGTAATATATAACAGGAATTTTCCGATGAAACAATCAGTTTTCCAATTCTATTTTATTTTAAGTGGATAAACGTTTTCCCCAAAATGGAGACTAAAAGTAAAATTTTTATTTTTCCCATAATGCACCCTTACTTAACACCTGATTGTATTTGAATGATCATAATCGGCAGTTAGTAATTCAACATTTTATAGGCCTTCCAACAGTCGGAATATACCGTAAAATATTACAAAAAACTGAAAAAATACGCACGTTATTTACTGTATAATATATAACAGGAATTGTCACAATGAAACAATTTACCGGTTCTACTTTATTTTAAGTAGATAAATTTTTTTCCCAAAATGGAAACTAATAGTAAAATTTTTATTTTTCCCAAAATGCACACTTAACACATGATTGTATTTTTGGTTCACTTGAAAATGTTCGTAATCGATACTTGTAATTCAGCACTTTTATAGACCTTCCAATAATCAGAATAAATCATTGAATCAAAACTACGAATACAAATGAAATAAAAAATAAAATGCTATTGACAGCACAAATGCAATTGACAGCATTAAGGATGTTGTCAGAATGAAATCTGGACAATAACTGAGAGTGTAAAATTATCATAAAAAAACCCACGGCAGTGATACAAACTTCCTGCATATAGTTATTCCAATCAATTACAGTTTTGTCTGCTAAACTAAGGTCTACTTTTCCACATTCTATATAGCTTAATTCATGAGCCCAACTGTAAATAAAGTGGATCGCCATTTAGGAATGGAATTCTTGAATCCTCCAACCACGGCCTACCATCTCCTCTATGTTGCAGGTCTAATATTTAAGTACCATAAATATTTTATTAAGCTAAATAATTATATCATTTTTGGAAAATAATAAAATGAATTCTCACTCTCCATTTTAAAATCCGTATAACCAACAATATACTTTATTTTTCTTCTCTTTTTAAAAAATTCAAACAGTGAGAATCTTATGTTACTTCCATTGAATTAAGAAACCAGATCAATTTACTTCTTAAGCTTTCTGAATATATGCGAATCATCACGAATATCAATAATTAAAAGATTTATTATAATTTATTGTAGTTTTTTTTTTTGTTTCTTTGGAAATATGACAGAACAAAATCTTTTCAAATAAAAACCGATTTTATCTTTTGTAATTTATTTCCCCCCTTTATGATTTATTTTTTGGTTTAGATGAAATCATAATTGAAAAGATTTGATTTTTTATTATCATATTTATGAATACATATATTTGATTAAATTAATTTATGTTTAATGGTTTAATATCAATCCTACCCAATATGATTTTGGTAAAGAACCAAAAACACCAACATGTACAGCTGCTGAACTGAGTTCTGATCTATATTATTACATAAGCAAATGAGTTTGAAATGAAAACTTTATTGTGTTTTCATTTTGTACTCAAAGCTTTATAGTTAACTGAAAAGGTAAAAGGTGGCTACTGGGGGGTTGCATTAGATCTGAAGATCTAGGTGCAGTGCTCTCACATCAAAGGGTCCACATTGATGAAAGCCACAAACTAGAAACTAATCTGGAGATATTGGATGAGTAAGCACTAGATTGGGATTTTAAACATAAATCTTCTTGCATTATTGATTACTCTGGCTTGCAGCTTGGCATTATTATATGGAGAGTTTTGCCTCTGTGTTAACAGCTTGTGTAAGGATAAAGATTGGTGATTATGTGATGTTTAGTGGTTTAAGTTAAGATATATAAAAGAATAATCTAAATTAATACATATAATGGTTTTGGCATCACAAATATTGTATAAAGTGTGTGTCCACGTGTGAAGGGATGAATAGTGGTAATATTAGTCTAGCAATTTGTAACCCAATTTACAATAAAAATGAATAATATGGTAAATAACATAATATTTGCAATTGTTCAAGAAAAAATAATGACATAATTGCATTTTATTTATTTATATTTTAATAATAATGCTACTATGAACGAATCAGTTTATTTAGTTAAGTATTATCACAAAAAAATTCTCATATATATGAGAAATAACATAAATCTTTAAAATACGATGCACTATATCATGTGATGTTTAGTGGGTTAATATTATATAAGTTGGTTAAAACAAATTATTATATAAATGTTCTTTCATCGTAAATATTCAAATATAAAAATTTTTTTTAAGTATTATTTTTCTATTGTCACTAATCTTAATTTTGAGCATAATCTCTTATATACAAAAGAAAAGGTAAATGAAGTTGTAAATTAAAAATATTAACAATAGAAAAAGAAAACAAAAGTAATACAATATGTATATCATTCCTGCAGACACAATACCATAGTTATTCTTTTAGAATGTATCCTCTTTTCATAAAATTATCCAGATATAATATATTATTACTAATAATTTTATGCAAATTGCATTTAGTTCAGTTCATCTTAAAATATTTCTCGAATGTTTAAAGATTTTGATTGAAGTTGAATTTGTCATAAATAGTGTATGATAGCCATGGTTTTGGTCATCTATTGAAGCTTTTAGAAATCAATAAGAAATTAATCATTTACATTTATCCATTTATAATAGATGTATAGTTTTCAGTATTATATTTAATGGGCACATAAAATCAGATTATATATGACTTCTACCTAGAGTTGTTCAAGTTTAAGCAAGTTAAATGATCAAATCATTAAGATTATGTTAAAATATTTTTTGAAAGTTTAGCTATTTTTGCTATAGTATTTTTAAGTAATATATTTTGCTTAATAAAGTTATTACTATTATTAAAGTTCAAACAAAAATTATTTATAAGAAACATTATAGATTATTATGTCTCTCAGTGCCCATTATTTTTAATATATTTGATCTTTTAGAACTTCAATTATATAAGCAAAAATCAGAATAAGTTTGCAAGGCAACTTTGATGAAATTTGAAAGTATGAGTACCATTTTTTTTTTTTCAACAGTGAGGAATTTCCATTAGGTTCATTAAACAAAAAAGAAAATATTCACACATGAAAGCCCCACCCCCCCTCTCTTTTTTTTTTGAAAAATGATATGAAGTTTAGTTTTTTTTTTAATTGTTAAAATTTAAAGTGCCAAACTTTCTGCATTCACAATTGACTATTAGTTATCACTTATGCCAGAAAGTTATTGTATCATTATTAGCAAGGTAAAAAATTTAAAATTTTATTTAAAAATTAATATATTAATTATTATGCACATTTGGTTGTGATGAAAGAAGTAAAAGAGAACAGGACTATTTGGAATTTGCAGAAAATAATTATATATATATAATGAAATTTTTTCTTTGAGAAAAGTGATAATAGAAGAAGTGGACATGGAAGTAAAATAATTAATTCTACTCTATTTCACTTTTTTTAATATGTAATATCTTAAATATATTTATAACATTAATCCATATATTAATCACATGAATAAAACATTTATGAAATTGATTGCCACATGTGTATGTGTATATATGTGGGTGTGTGAATGTCAATTAAAATATAATTAATATATTCTATTTGCAGAATCGTTTTTATATTGAAAGCAAACTTCACACAGATCTAAGATCAGAGTTACTGAAAGTCTTTACTGTATATGTAGCAGAACCTCATATCAATTGTATATTAAGTAAGTATTCATATTTTGATTCATTTCGTATTATCAGTGAAATAAAAATTATTTTTTATGGAAGAATTTGAAATTATATAGCAATACTTGATTAGTATCTTCATACTTATAAATAAAATTATGATAAATTGATGTACTTGGATACTTTTATTATCTATCCTTGAGAACTTTTTGATTCATTGTTCAGAATGTTTTTATTTTTGAAAGTTAAGCTCATAGAAATCTATAATTTTTTAAAAATTATTTTGGTCTTTTAATCTGGTTATTAATTTTTGATTCTTTGGAAAGCATCATTGTAAAGTCTATCTATCTATATGAAAAAACAATAGTTTTGATCATCTGATAGAAATGATAATTTCAACATTATAAAATTCTCCTATCTATTTTTAATTAGATTAAGTAAGAAAGTTTTTCTTAATTAAAACTACTTTTGATAAATGTAAATTATTTTTAGAAAATGGTTTTTTTTTAATATATGTTGATTTTAAATTCTATAATCTATTTTTCTTTGAAGTATTAAGAAAATTTTTAGTTAAAAAAATTGGTTTTGATTAATGTAAATTAAAAAAAACTTGATTGGTTACCCTGTTTTCAAATTCCACTAAAGACTAAATAGTGCACTCAAGTTAAAAATTAGTAGTAGAATTGTAAATTTGTTAGATTACAGAGAATCCTGTAGTAATGCGTGTAGTTGGAAAAAAGATGATTTTTTTGTTGTTCGTAGTTCATTTGCATGTACTAGATTGCTTGCCTTTTTGAAGTCCATCAAATTATAGAGGCTGAATGAGATTGATTGACTGCCAACATCTACCTGATATAGTCAGTCTACTACTGAATGGGCATGATTATAATAAGCCAGCTTACCTAGAGATTCCAGTACTAACCAGATTATTGAGAGGGTACTATGCTGTTATATATATATTGTAATGGTCACAACATGTCTATCTCGCTAACACACTGCAGAATTTAAACCCAGGACATAGAACTCAACACTAGGAGGGTTACCTCCCAGAAATCCCAAGTTCAAATCCAAAGTCCAAACTCCACAATGCCCTCTACATGATAACACATTTGATGCTACTAAGAGTATAATTTCATGCCGGTGATCAGGGAGAAAACAAAAGACTATAAATCTAAAATAGCCCTAGGTTCATTTAACAATAACTTATAGATGTGCCCGAGATAAAACCATTATGGTATGTTACTTAAATTGCACCCTGAATAAAAGGACAAAAGAAATAAATTTACAAATAATATTTTAATAATTAGATATAGAAAATAGTTTAGCTATATAAATTGGATAGCTATATACAATAAACAACATGATGGCTGATACCTCGTACTTGGGTTCGTTTAGATAACGTGTCTAAAATACAGTGACATGGTAGGCATATGCGAGTCACGTAAAGTCTAACAGAATTTGAATATTCTAAAACTATCTATAATTGGAATCTTAAATGGAGACCGAGAATCGCTCGCGAAGTGATTAACTAAATTAGAAGATCGAGCTATATTGAACGGACTTAAAATTTCATTTAAATAATAGAATTCTTTTAAATAATTACTAAGGGAAAGGTACGGGGGTGCCAGCGATATAATGCCGAGGAAGGGGTGCAGTTTCTGAGTATGCAACTTTATAAATTATGAAGAAAAGGTCTTGGCTTTGGATAGGCATTTCGCCTTTTATTTGGGGCATCTCTAGCCCACTCACAGCTCAAGCCTGTCCCGCACCCAGGAGCTTCATAACTGTGGGGACGTACGCGAAATAATTCCCATGTGCCATTCTAGCACAGTACTGGGAACCACGGAGTAAAATAAGGGAAACGGATTTAACCGTTGACGACCTTTGCAAATGCACCCAAGCATATTCACTAGCATCACAGTTAAATTTTAAAATACACTTAGTAAAACAAAGGGAAAGTTATTAAAGAACAGAAATAGCTCGCTCTCAAATTTTATATTTTTTAATGGCCAGCAGACTCTCAACAAAGCTTAGAGAAATAAATACTTATTCTAACAAAATTTATGATACGTAAGAACTACTTTTAAACATATATAAATGATGGGAGGGGGATGCGTGTTTGCGGTTTAATAAACTAAGATAGCAACCACGCATTATTTAACTTCCCTAGATATTTCATTTCAATACAGATTTAAGTAAAACATTTACAAATATATATAGATAATCAACCCAAGCACAAGTTCAGCATGCATTAAAAAAAAACACTTGAATTAATACATATTAAGGAATATACAAAATTTATTAGCTATATAGCATGAAGGTTTCCGAGATCTCGGGTTGATTTTAATTACCTCAATCTTTCAGATCCGTCCGTGGGCATTTCCAAATTTGTAACAGAGTTCTTAAGCAAATTTTGATTCTCCTGGGTTTGTTGTTCTGCAGCAGCAGTTAGTATATTTCAGGAGCAGCATTTCTTTGGGCTGGTTCAGTTGGGCTTGATGATACGGTGACAGGACATCGGATGGTGAATGACAGATGGCCAAGGCACTGGCTCCCAAGGGAAAACAGCCTACTGACCCTTTACCCCATCATTCTAAGGTTAAATGATTTTAAAACTTGTTTTAAACTAACAAACAAGCCAATCAGTCCGATAACACAAATAAAAAAAAGCTATTCGAAAATCAATTTCAAAATTACAGAAAAGATAACTTCTGCTGTCACAATATCAGGCAGATTAATTAATAACTCTATAATAATCTTATAATCATCAATCATCCCTATTTATATGCTCTCTCTGATTATAATCTAACCCTGCGGTGATAAAATCCATTCCTTAATTTATTAATAAATTGGAAAACACGGACTGCATTTTTTAATTAAATCTGCTCGTAAGCATTGTTTTTAATCTTATCAAAAACTGGCGCCAATATAGTTAAAATTAGCCACTATTGTTCTTTCCCTACCCTCACTGATTTAAAAGAAAAATGGCATGATTTTGAAAAACTAAATAGTTTTATATTTATAATTTTTGAATTTAATTTCCAGAATATATTTATCAGTGATATTATTTTATTGAATGCAAACAAATATAGTGAAACAACATCACAAAATAAACAGATTCAAAAACAACAAATTTTAAATAAATATTTTCATAAATTTTAAATATTATCACAGTATGTGTGTAGATGAGAATATGTGACCTACTTTATTGTACAAGCATATATATGTAATATATACTCGACGGTTTGAGAATAAAACCGTTTAAGACAATTTTAATTATTATAAAACCCCGGGCACCCCATTAGACATATAAATTTAGGTGGGATTTCGGTAAATATACACAGTACACACACAATACGATAAAATTAGGGTTTTAAATAAGGCATAAGGGTAGGAAACAGGAAGGCAAGGTGAAACTAAGATTGGTAAGGCATATCCTACTGTTTCAATATATATATATGCTGTTTCTTCTATATGCAAAGAAGCACAAATGAATAATTACTGCCATTGTCCATGCTGATACCTATTTCATGAACAAAGGTATTAAGCACTGATAAAAAAAGAAATTCACTGGTGAATGGAATGTATATATATTGATAATGACTTAATCATTAATTTTACTATTAAAAAAATGTATATTTCTATTTATAGCTTATAAGAACATATTTAACCTCAGGTATATGATTAGGAATAAATAATTTTGAATGAAACTAAAGCAATTAACAATGGAAATAAATTTGAGAAAATTTCTTTAGAAGTCAAAAATTAGAAACAAAACTTTCAAAGATATTTACTGTTAAAAGTAATCTGAAAAAAAAAAACTTTTATACAGGAATTTCAAAATAGTATTTTTTTATGTTTAAAAAAACAAATTTTTATTTAACATTTTAAAAGATGTAACTTGTTATTAGGCTAAAATAATTAGAATTGGTAACCAAAATATTTTATTGTAATTGAAATAAGCATATATGTGCATACTCATTATTTACATGTTTATTATTTAATAATAGAATAATATTGGCATATATTAATGAAACATTTGTATATTATCTATGTGAAGACAAGCATTTATATATTATGTAATAATTTTTATTGGTTTGTTAATAAGTAAAATATTTTATATTCTAAGGTATAGATATGTTGGATATACCATGTTTTCTGAAAATAAGATGGGGTCTTATATTAATTTTTGCTCCAAAAGACATCATAGGACTTATTTTCAGGGAATGTTTTATATTTTTATGTATATAAATGTACATTTATTCAAGTATTTGTTCTCTTTACAGAAAGTTGTAAGATTCTTACCCTGGGAGCCTCCCCCTTCCTAATAATTCCTTTCTTGTACTTGCCGGAATAGCTTTCTTTTTGCATTCATCTTATTTGGTGATCAGAATATTCCATTTAAATTTATCATTAAGTCAAGTGTTAATTGAAAACTTGCGAGACAGGAATAGTAACAAACATGATTACAGTTAAGAATGGTTTGTTCTCTGAAAAGCAACAAAAAAATTGCAAGCAAAACAATTCAGAAAATGTTTCTATATTTCACATGTGCATTTTATGTACATTCATTATAACAATTTATATATGATACAATCCCATCCATTGTAAACATTTTCCAAATTATTTATAATAGACCTGTTTGGAAATTCCATTTAAAACTTTTTGTTAGGAGAAAGATTGATGATTTAACTTAAACTAAACATTGATTATTAAAATTAGTTCTGTTATTTTAGTAAAAAATTTTAGGAGGAAAAAAAATGTTTAAAAAGTCACACTAATTTTTCTTTTATCTTGAATATTTAAAAGCTAAAATGATGAAAGTAAAACTAAATCAAGCTTTCTAAATCTATGTATTATATATAAATAAAATAATTACATAAAAATATATAAATGAAATTATAAATTGTCCAATATACTGACTTATTGTAGATAAGTTGTTTCTCTAGAAAGTAGAATTAAGTTTGTTGAAAATGATTGATGGGGAAAATACAAAAGAACTATAGTTTATTTAAAGCATTAATGCCAATAATATTGTTTATTCATACATTCATTACTTTATAATTCATTATATCCAGTGTGTGTTTCAATATGGGTATACAAAAGCCATTTATCTGGCTAATGATAATGAGGGCTTATGCTTGGAATAGGGCTCATATTATAAGCAGCCTGAAAAAAACATGCTAAGGTTTATTTCTGATTAGGTTTTAATACTTGTTAAAATTGGTATATCCGGAAACTATAGACAATGTCACTTGTATAGTTTCGGTTCTTATAACCTAATCGGGCTTGGCCACTTTAGGCGTTCTGGCTCGCCAAAACACCTAACAAATGCCGTTTACAAGGCCTGACTTACGGCTATAGAAAACATCTAATGTTTGTCTTAGCTATTAGAAGGCCGTTGATGATGACATAATGCAGAAATAATATGGCCTATTTCTGCTTCGCGACAGTTACTGTGAATCCACACACTTATCTTTCGTGTACAGTTTGATATATATGTGTGTGTAGTTTGATTAGTCAAATTTTTACAATATACGTTACACAATCTTTGTATTTGTAATGAATTTAAGAAACCTGACTTTATAGTAATTTTCCAAATGGCCACACCCTTATTTAGAGAAGGTGTAATGTGTAAAAGCTTGCCGAGGGTATGTCAAAACGAATTCGGCCGAGTTTGCGTGCGAGATCTCGTTTTCACGTGAAATACCATGTAGTTCATAAAATGGCTGGCGATCGCGTAACTTTTTCCGCAGTTGTCGAAAACAGAAGCCGAGTATTTCTGCTGTCCAATAAAAATATACACGATTTTATGTAAATTTCATAGAAAGCACATATTATAAACATGTTTAATAAGTAAAGAAGACATTTATACGTGTTTGTTGTTGTTTAAAAAAGTTTGAGTTTCTTTCTTTTGTCCGACTACGGTTACGATTTTGATATTTTTTATTTTATCATTACAAACAACAGAACACTAACCCTAAAACTAACCCTAAACTAACCCTCAAACTAATCCTAAAACTAACCCTAAACTAACCCTAAAACTAACCCTAAACTAACCCTAAAACTAAACCTAACCCTAACCCTCCACAGTTGTTTTGTTATGTAGAAAGCAATAATTAAGCGAAAGACATCGCTAAATAGACATCGCAAAAAAAGTTCTAGCAATCAATCAATTAATAACTAAAAAGGAGGAATGATGATAATTTGTCCAAAAACAGCGATTTAAAAATAAAAAAAAAGGTTGTCATTTACTAAATACAAAATTAAAAAGGCATGAAAAAAAAAAGTTATAGCAATCAATAAATTAATAACCAAAAAAAAAAACCAGTGATTTAAAAATCACATGGCCCTGTAAACCGTACATTGTATTGTTTTTGACTGCCAACAACGCCATCAAATGGCCAAGCCCGATTACGTTATAATTACCATAGTTTCTTATTTGTCAATCTATTTAACACCTTTAATTTTATTATTTCTGATTAATAAATGTATCTATCAAGTTATTTCAGTGAAGTTATTTAATTCTAAAGTATTATATATTTGTATCACAGTTCCTTGGGTTCTTGCATCCCAGGTTAGTCATGAGCAATAACGATTAGTTTATATAGATGTAGGAATATATGTTTTTGCTTAAACATCCAGATAATTCTCTGAATGGTGCAATGGTAAAGATCACCTTTAAAGTTCACTCACTTTATGGCAATTATTTTATTGATGGCCAGTAGCCACAAAGCACTAAGTGGCCATGAACATTGATGTTGATTAGTATGCATCTGGATCCGAACATTGTTTTTATGGTAGATATTTTAGCACTTAAGTATGTACATTCGCATGATCTGTGGTATATTTTGCTCTAAGTTTGACAGTGGCTAAATAATTAGGCTGTCAATAATGTACTTTTTTTACATCCAATCACAAGGGATGTCTATTGATTATTCTTGCTATAACTTAAACATATTAGTATAACTACTTAATATTTTTATTCTGTGCTCATGTTCCTTTTATAATTTATTCTCTTTTATATATGTTGATTACTATTTATTTTACTTAAGTGAGGTTGTTGTTTGCCATTAGCCCATGTGACACCATTTTCTGAATCATTACAATATATATATTTCAATCCTTGAGATATAATTTATAGTTAAATCATTAGAATAGCCATATAGCAGTACATTTTCAATATCACACACTTATCTTAATATAGAGAAATTGAGAAAAGCGAATAGAGCTCTTTAACAAATGACATTTAATTTATTATAATAACAAATAAAAAAAAAAAACAAGAACAAATTTTTGCTACTCCTTCATATTTAGGAATGTATAAAAAAATGGTAGAATGAATCGTGAAATCAATCAAGCATATTATGACTAATTCTATTCTGCATAACTTTTTTTTATTCCGCCATGATTTGATTTCCTGGCTCCCTAGTTAATAATTTTAAACTAAATAAATCCTACCATACACAAAAAAATGTTTATATACAAATAAGTAAAGCTAGGCTAACATAATTAGAAAAATAACTAAAATGACAAACATCTTCACAAAATCAAATCAAATTGGCCATTACTATAATTATTATTTTTAAGAAGATGAATTAATTGGAAAGATCTTACCAAGTTTTTGTTCTTTTGGTTTGAGCTCAACATAACATAGTATTCTTGGGCATTTTGAAAGTTTGTTATATTATTTTGATTTCAAAAGGTTTCTATTTGTTGATATGCATAAGTTTGAATTTCACCGGCATTTTATGAAATTTCCAGCCTTATATGATGATGTAGATGATTGGATATTTTTTTTTATATATGGGGTAACTTCTTGGTCAATCTTTGCAGTAATGGTTTAGACAGATAGCAATAGCAAACATGTCTGATAATAGTAGGTATTAATTAGGCATTACATTAGACAATTTTTTGGGTATCTTACTACATTTCTTCATCCACATTGTGTTAAGATAGGGCAAACATCCAACTGGTTCCCTACTTAGTCATTTTAAATATATGAGAATACCAGACTATAAATCATCTTTACAATTTATAACAGATTAGCTACTGTGAACTGGCCAGATTCTGGAAAAGTTTTGGCTGATTGAAGATAAATTTGTCTTTCACATTAACTTGGATGATGATAGTAATGAATTCTTATTTTTAAGTCATAACAATCAATAAATTACAAAGAAAAACCAAACTTTTTTATACTCTACCTTCTCATTGTCTGATGGATTACCTACTTTCACTCTTTTAATTAACATTAAAATTTCAAATCATAACAAAAAATTTGTTTTGCTTTAACTTTTACATTGCATTGTTAAGGTAACAATAAAACAGATGAAATAAAATATATTTTAAAATAAATACTCAGGACTAGATTTTAATTTATTTCACATTATTTCTCTAATGCCTTAAGTTTATTTTCTCTAATGCCTTAAGTTTATCTTTAATAAACTAAAATTTTATCTAAATAGATTTTTCTTTTAACTTTACATTTAAATAAAAAACTAGTTTTAATTAATCTAATTTCTACCTAAATAGTTTTTCTTTTAACTTTCGCATTTCAGTATAAATAAAAGAAACAAAACTTCTATTTCTTTTAAATTTTTCAATTAATATTGTTTTTTGTTTTTATTAATTTATATATGGACCCTATGACAGTGATATATATATATCTAATTAAAATATTATCTAATAAGTCTAAAAATTCTGACATCTTATGATAATATTTGATATAAATATATTTTTCAATTAATCTTTTTTTTATTTTTATTAATTTATATATGGACCCTATGACAATTATGTATCTAATTATAGTGTTATTTAATAAGTCTAAAAATTCTGAAGTCTTATGATGATTTCTGATATAAATATAAAAATTTTGTGGATGGGTGTTGATGAAATTCTAAAGAAAAGAAATTGCAAAATTATTCAAATATTTCTTATGACTTTTATGTTTGATATTATAGTTTAATAAAGCTAAGAATAAGATTTTTTTCAGTCTTGCACATTAAATGAGTTGGAAAGAAAAATTTAATAATTCTGATTGTGAAATGCTGCACATTAAAATATGTAATTTTGAATTATTGACACAAAAAACAATCTTTTAAAACAGATAAATACAAAAAAATTCAGAAATAAATTAATGTTAATGAGAATATTAATTAGATTTCTTCAGTTTAAATAGACAAATGCAGATATATCTATATCTTACATGGGAACATTTTGATATTGAAGATGTTTTATTATAATCAATTATGTAATTAATATATTATTGATCTATCTCTTATAAAATAAATGAGCGCATTTAAGCAATCTCTATTAGCTCTTTACTTAATTAAGATATTATCACTATCACTGGGTCACATTCCAACAACATTACTACAAATCAGACTAGATTTGAATCTTATGTATATTGTTTGCGACCTTCCATATGACAATAAACTAGTTTTCAGTTGTGAAGATAGTTAATAAATATAGTAGTACAAAAGTTTTAAAGAAAGTTATATATATATAGTAATATCTTAAAATAAATGATCAAAAGTAATTGTTCATATGCTAAAATAAATTATTAAAAGTTATATTTTAAAATTATACTAAATAATATAATAGATATGTTAAAAGTGTTCAAATTTAAGAGAAACTAATAAATTATATAAACTATATTAAAACTATTTCTGTTATCAAAACTTAAAAAGAATATATGGCAAATATTGCAAAAAATTTAATTAAATATTCTAGTGTTGAAAGAAATAGATTTTAAATAATTAGATTAAAAATAAGTTAATAAAAAGATTAAGCCTATTTTGAGATATGAAATTCAAAAACAAGGGAAAATTTCAAGCAATTTAATAATTACAGTATTTTGAAAATCCAATCAATTAAATAATGATAATGTTTTGAAAATTCATGTAATAAAATGAGGTCATAAAGGTGTTGAAAATAAGAGATTATCAAAGGTGTTATAAACAAGGAGTCAAAAATATATATAGTCAGTTTTTCTTCAAATTAGTCAGTCTGAATTTTTGTTTATTTAAACTACAGAATGACTGAGTAGAAAAGAGGATGCCAGTTGACTGAAATTTTACCTTGGATCTCTGATGAACCTGAGCAAGCTATTCAAAATGAAAAAAAAAAAAAAAGCTTAAACCTCAAATAATTTCAAGGACAGGAAATTGATAAAAGATTGTATAGGAACTGGTAAAGGAAGAAATATGATTATATGGAATCAATTCATGTATGCCATCAATGGAGAAATACTAATCCTCAATAACAAACTAAAGAGAGAATTCCAGCTATAAAACTTTTTGCAATGTAAGCTAAAAACAAAACTTTTTATTGATTAGACTATGCTACTAACATATTAATCATTTTATGTGTTATTTTATCACATCTTAGTGTATATTTAATTCTAACAAACTGTATTATATATAAAGTGTTTGTATATCATTATTTACTCAATTGATTAAAAGAGATGCAAATATTTTATTTAAAAAAAAAAAGAGTCGAAATTTGCTGCTAAGCAGTTATAAATAATCAGATTAAATTTTAAAGCAACATAAATAGAAAATTCATTGCATTGTTTATGTTTATTATATATATGTATGATTAATTACAATTTTATTATCTTTAAAAAAATAGAAAAGTTCTTTTTATATGGACATTGTCTTCAAATATGTAACGTTAGATAAAATAATCAGGATATAATATTCATTTTAAATATATAAAAGGTGAACACATGTAAAATATTTAACATAAGCTATTATATGTGATGCACGATGTATGCTAGAAGGGGAGTGGGATAATCAGTTATTATCTCAAGCAAAAACAGATAGTAAAATTGGGAGAAAAAATATAATTAATTCCTCTCAATATAAATAAAATCCAGAATACAGAATATGATACAAAGATTAATAATGATAATTTTATAATTATCAATTTATAAATGTTAAATTCTCTCTGAAGGCTGATAGATTATCATCAATGATAGTTAATCATTTTAGACCACATTTTTAATATTAGCATTATAATTTTAGAGTTACATTACAAATTTTCATTAAGATGCATAATTACCAATTTTAGTCGAAATATATGACTCGTAATAAGACATATTTTTTTTTTTTTTGTAGTGTATTTAGTGGAAGCATTGTCTAAACCATTCTCTATTCATCCAGCAATAATGCAGAGTATAGTCAAAGGATTATATACATTGAAACCAGGTAACTACATTTTATATATTTATTGTATATATTTTTCTGAAATTGAATTTTTTTTTTTAACATTATTTGTTGATATGTTATTTGTGCTTGATTTTTTTTTTTTTTTGTAATATTTTTAAATTTCGTTTTATATTAAAAACTATTAACCATTTTTAGACAAGTAAACTTGTCAAGTTTTACCTTTTTCTGCACATTCTATAGTAATTTATTTCATTTGGTAATACCTATTGAATTAAATTATTATATCAATACTTTTTACGAGCTTTTTTTTTACAATGGCTTTTGTTATGATTATATCTTACAGTTTCGATTGTTCAGCAATTTTTTTTCCAAAGCTGAGTTAATAATATATATTACCTTAGTTACTTTATATAAATATACATGTAAATGTATTTTATATCAATTTATCTCATACATACATATACATTTTTTAAATATATATACAAAATTATGATATAATCAAAATATGTTACTCACCTCATATAAATATATATATGTATTTTATATCATTTTATCTCATGCAAACTGTAAGTTTCCAAAGTTATTTATTCAATGACTGTCAATAATAATCAACAAAAAAAAAAAACCTAGCTCAGCTTCAAATAATTAATTAATAACCAATAAGATATTATCAATAATATTGTTCTAATGATATAAAGTCTTATCTGACTTTATAATATAACTAAAATCCTATGATATTTAAACAATTATGAGACTTAGGATTAGTTACAAAAATAATGAGCTTTAACATTGGATTTATACAAAGTACTTCTCCAATGGCACTATTTCAAAAATCTTACAATAAATCAATGTCTAACTTTATTAACAATAATTTATCTTCTATTATTTTAGAATAATGTTTAACTTACTTAATAATCAATATTACTCCTAAATAATATATTATCCTTTTAATAATTTTAAAATCAAATTAACATTTTAATAAAAAAATACTTTGATTAATTCTCAGGATTTACTATTTATTTACAGTTAGAATAATTCTAACCCAGTTAGTGAAATAATAAAAGGGATTTTATTAAGATTCCATTACCTATACTATTATAATAACAATAATCCAATTATATTACAAACTTAATATTTTTAATTATATTAAGTTCATTAATTATTTATAAAATTAAATAAAAATCATAGAATTACAATTAACGTGATTACCCTTACTATTGAACTTTCTATAATAATAATTATATTGAATAATTCTTTTATTGGGATTTCATCAAACAATCTATAATTTCTAGTCGTACTACTATCATTTATTGCTGAATATTCATAACATTCAACTCCATCACATATCAACAAAAAAATACAAAGAAATGAAAATAATAATTTTATTAATATATTCTCTTTTAAAATTTCATATTTATTAAAACTTAATTTATTTTTAAGATATAAATTATATAATATAATTTTAATGACTCTAAAATATATTTTCTTTTTCATATGGGGATCCATTAGGCTATTCATGCTATTTTAAAACAATTACCAATATATACATTTATAATCTTGTTTTCCATATATTAAATTCTTTAAGTATAATTACATTATTATATGCTTTTAATGTACATGATCATAAACCATTAAAATTAAATAAAATGTATAGAATCTAATCAGAAGTAGGATATTATAAAATATTTATTTAAACAAGATTGTGTGCTATTGTTTCAAAATTGATGATATGATAATAAGACTCAAGAGGAAAAATAATGATACCAGATAATAACTTTAGTTTAAAAATTCACAATTTATTTATTACATTTATCAATTTTTACTGGTTGTGGTGACTTACGCCCAATGTGGCCGCTTGATGGTGTTGTTGCTTGCAAAAATAATGAAATGTAATGTTACTGGGCTGATAATTTTTTGCTTTCTGTTCTCCGACAATTTTTCAAAGTATTTTTAAAAAATTTACGTATCAACATTATTTTCTAAATTACATTTTTTAATTACATTATACATTTCAGCAACTACCTTTTTATTTTAACTATTAATTTTATCCAGTACAAATAAGTATAATTTTTAAATAAAAATGAAATTAAAGAAATTAAAATTAATAATTATCTTAAAAATACCTTCATTAAATATCATGTTAAAAAAATAAGTTTTAGGTCATTACTATTTTTTAAATACAATTTTTTAATATAGTATCAAATACATTTACATCATATCTTACATCAATACTTAAGATATCATTGTTTTGATTCTTATTGTATATCTTAAATATAGTCTTATATCTAATATATATCAACAAATTAAAAAAATTATTTTTCTTTTCAAAAACTTTATTTTCTATATCAATACTGAACATATATATACATTTATGTAATACCAACTCCAACGTTTCAATTGTTTTTATCTTCTTACAGTCATTTTCAAGGATAGTGATATCCTTGAAAATGACTGTAAGAAGATAACTGTTGAAATGTTGGAGTTGGTATTATATAAATGTATCTAATATATATTAATAATTCATTCAAATTATATTTATTATTTAAATGAAATATATCAAATATAAATTATAAAGTAAAAAAAAATTAAAGTTTTACTTCACGTATTTACCAATATCATCAAAATATATTTTATGCTCAAGTGATTTTTTAAAATTTGATCTCATTTCATGGTATTATTTAAAATACATAACCATTTACAGTATTGGCCATTTGCTTTGTACATGAATATTATGACCTTACATGATTCTCTTTTCTTCCAGTTTTGATTTCTCAAGATTCTACTCTTTTATAAGAATAATAAAATACAAATGATGAATTCTCCCTGGTGCATAGGTTAATAAAATATTTAAATGTGTGTTATCCAATGAGGTTTAATGAATCAATTAAGTAAGATAGTTGTAACCTAAAGACCTTCAATAACATTGTCATGAAATAACCTTTTTTTTTTCATTCTGGCTTATTGCTTTATAGCACTTACAGAAATATTATTGGTTACCTACCTAACTATATTATATGTTCAATGAATAACTTACTAAATCATTGGTCTCTTACTAGATTTAATCAACTGCACACTATTAATTGTATCAAAATTAAACAAAACTTTCCCCAACACAATTATGATTAATACACTTTTTCAGTAAGAAATACTATTAATATAAAATATCACTTGCAATATAATGAAAATGATGATCCCATACATCCTTAATCTCAAATATGAATTTCTATGAAAACAACCAATAATACAAAACAAATATCAATAACATAATAAATGTTATATCACAAAATATCTTATATTAAATTTTGAGATCATATTATGTTTTCATTAGGGATAACATTTTTCAATATATTATTAAATACTATAAATTTATATATTTAATATATGTATTACTTTTAATATCTTCAACATAGTCATACATAAACAAAGTTAAAGTAAAATATCTAAAAAAAAAAAACTAATTTTGCCGTAATTCTATATTTTACCTAAAAAAAAAAAATATTTTTTTTTTTATGAATCCAAATGATATCTTTCCACTTTTTATCATATCATTATAAATATCATTAATATAAGTCAAACAAATTCATTTTTTTTTTATAAATAAATATATCAATAGTTCTATTCTTTCTTGAACTTTAAACCTAAACACATTAATATTATTGACAGGTATTAATTTCTGTGACAGAGATGTCGGTAGTTTCATTGAAACAAACTGTACTTTAATTTCCTTCTGCTACTTCTCCAATTACAATGAAAATAAACATAAAACATTCTATAATATAAAAAAAAACTAGTATATCGATAAATGTTTTAATATTTTGTAGTGCTATATATAGAACTAAAGGTTAATAATCGTGGAAATCCATAAAATTGAATTTTTAATCTGGAATTCCATAAAGTTGAATTTTTAATCTGTGCACATTCTTTAAGATTATTGATTACAAATCCTTTTTTTTGTAAATTATTTTAAATGTTTTTCTTTTGAATCTTTCATTGGAAAGTTATATTAGTCATTTATAACAACATTAAAATTTTGGTCATGAATTATATTTTACAAATCTAGTCATATAATTCCACATGTTTATAATATCATATTTCAATATGTATATGAGCAACCTTCATGGATTTTTGCATATTTCTTTACTTATCCTTCATCCTATACTTCATTATAGGAAAAGTTTATCAATCATTTAAAACCATTTATGACTATGTTGAAGATATTAAAAGTAATAGATATATTAAATATATAATATATCATTTATAATTCTTTAAGAATTATTAAAAATTTTCTCTTCCAATTTAAATATTTTACTTCATGATAATATGGTTTTCATATATCAGTTCAATTATATTTTAATAAAGTTTTATTATTATTTATAACGTCTTTATCTTGGTTCTATAAATATGTTTAATTCTTCTTATTTAAATAGTTCTGATCATTAAAACAAGCAGCTGTTTTTTTTTTTAATCTTAGGAAATATTTCTTTTATTAACAGTTCTTTAAGATTTAAATCAGTTCTATTATTAAACAAATAATTTTAACTATCTATATTCCACTATTTGATCTAAAACAAGCATTTTTCCTGAAATCATAGCAGAACTTTTGTTTTAAGCATTGTATTTATCCTGAAGTGAATGAATAGCAGAAGTCAAAATTTTTCTCTTAATGAAGTATTTGTTAATTTATTCCATTATTATTATTAAAATAATACATTATACTTTACTTATAGATATTCAGCAATATTTATTATGTTTCTGAAATTTCAAAATCAAAATTTAAATAGATTTACAAACTTCAAGATAATAATAATTGATTACTGTATCTTTAAATTATCCTTCTTTTTTTTTTTTTACAAGGTTTTATCACATTAATTTTCCAAAAAGACAAAATAAATTCAATAATTGCTAAAAATAAAATTGTAACCACGAGGACTTTTCACACACAATTTAAAATAACACTATTGACTTTAACAAATATAACCAATTTTAAACTGTGATTATAAAATCATATTACTAATCAATGTACTATTGATGTGTACAATTTATACTATTTAATCATAAATGTTTAATTAATACCCTACAACCTAAACCCATAAAATACATTAATACTTGATAAATATTTACTTTAAAATATATACATTTACTGTTTGACTATATTAAATTTAAAATTTTGATAATTTTCACGAAATTACTTGTTTTTTTAGAGAACCTTCAAATCAAAAGGTTACAAATAAATTTATATATATATAAATGTATTTTATTTCATACATATATCTTTTTATATATATATAATCAGATTTTTTTTATCTAACAATATAACTATTTATATACTCTATATATTGATTGACATATATCTTTATAAATTCAGATTTACATTAGATATTTATATACATCTACACCTTTACAAATCCATATATGTATTGTAACCATATGGTTTGGCTCAATTACACTAAGTTTTATTCAAGTGATCCAGTATGAAAAATTTTAAATTTTAATTAATAATACTTATTAATATATTGAAAAATCAGTGTATAAAATCAATAATAGGTTGAAATGCTTGTTGGATGATAATTTTCCAATTAAGTGAAAGCTCACCAATAAATATCCTGAGAGTAATGAAGACTTGGACTGTTTGAGACACACTAGAAAATCTGATAGAGTGGATATGAATTTCATAAACATTTTTATCATAAGGTCTAGCGGCAGTCATATTTAAAATAATATTTTAATAGTATTAAACCAATTTGGAAGCATGAAAATATTTAGCACTTTATTATTAAACAATAATTACAAGAAAGAAAACAATTTATAATTCTTCTAAATTTTGTAAACATTCTTCAAATATATTGTATTGCAATTTAAAATGATATGAAGCAGTCTAATTAGTTATCACTAGAGGGAGAAATTAATTTACTCACACTGTTCAGTTATTGGTCCATTTGGTACCGTAATACAATGTAATACAAGGTATAAATAATATAACAAAGTTTGTAGGAGGGGCTATTAAGAAAGAAAGTCAGAATAAAAGGGACTCCAATATCTATGTCTATAAAATAAAGTAAAAAAGAAAAAGCTGAACCTTGTGGATTGGATTGAATAAGATTACAGGATAATGTGTATTTAAAAAACATGGAGTAAGAAACCTTAAATGTTTTATTCATTCATCACTGTTTTCCATTGATTTTATATTTCCTGAGATGCATACTAGAGAAAAGAGAATGGCAGCCATATGGATAATTATTTGCCTCAACAAATACTACTTCAAACTAAGAACAAATCCAGAAAGTGTAAGGAATTACTTTTATTTTATTTCTGTTAACTAATTTTTATATTTAAAAATGACGCGTAAATTATTTAGATTGAAAGGAAAAAGAAAAAAATGTTTTGTTTCCGCGCTCTTTATAATAAAGAAGAAAAATACGTTTGCTTATAAGTTATAATCTTCATAAAATATAAATGGAAATAATTTTGAAGAAAAGTATGAAAATATAAAGTAAACAAACTAGAAAGTCATTTTAAGTCATATAAAGTTCAATCAATTTAAAAGAAAAATGCGTGAGCTTATTTCCTATTTTTATTAAAGAAGAAAAATTGTCTCCGAGTTTTGTTTAGTGCTAATTTTGCTTAGTTATTGAAAATGGAAAAGTTACAGATTATTAATGCCAAGGATATTGTATTTATAATTGCACACAATTGAATAAATTCTTCTTAGTATTATTAAACACATATTAATTTGCTGATAGAAATGAAATAAATAAATATTTACTTCTTAATCTTTATTGTGTAACATGAGAATTAATAATATTTTAAAATGTTTTAAAAATGCCAAGATCATTTAAAATTATTACAGATATCACCGCAGATGGAAAAACAAAATAAATAAATCAATAAATGATTTCAAAAAGTTTGTTTTGTAGATCGTAATAAACCTATAAATTCATTTAAGGAAAATTATCTATAGAAAGTGTGGATAAACCTATTTTTAATTGTGCTACACTTGGAAGTGTTTGAATTTTATTTCACTATGCTGGCATCAAGTATAATAATCATAAAATATATATGCGTTTCTTATGAATGTTTGCTCATGATATCGGTTTTCTTATCATTCAGCTCATAATGATGGAATAAACATTGAACTAAGGAGGATAAAATATAATGAGAGAAAGTGTTTGTTTATTTTTTTTCATTGCTTAGGTTTATTATTGTAATGTGCTGTTTGTAATGTGTTATTCAGAGAATTTTTTTTTATTGTGGTATGAAAATATATTTAGTTAAGGACAAATAGATGTATAAAGATATATACATTTATTATATATATTTTTATTATTTTCCCAATTGAGGGAGAATATAATATTAAATATTGTTTATCTAGACAGAGAGAGAGAGAGAGAGATTTATCTCTTACACTTTTAAAACAGATTTTAATATTTTATTGAAGGGTAAACAAATAGACGAAATTTGTCAAAGATATACTATAATGACACAATTGTTTTATTATATGAAATATTTGATATAAGCATTTTGCATTTCTTAAATTTTGTCTATGAATGAACATGTCCACTTTAAATATAAAATGTAGGCTAATCTCCATCGTCTACGTGTAACAAAAATATTTTTATTATTTTTAAAAATAATTAATGGTCATTTGACTTACAAGTTGGTTTGTTTAATACACTAATAGTTTCTGCATTGTGAAATGGAATATTTGTTTCCACTTTTATTGCTAGAATTATTTTATCTTGCTATTGTATTGATAAGGATTTGTGACAGCTTTCAGCTGATAAGTATGTGCCACATATAATGGCATCAAATATAATATCATTGATATTGGGCATGGGCAGATGGAGAATTCTTCCATTGCTGATTCCATGAGAGGATGATATTGCCGAGGCTGATCAATAGTTAGTGCTTAGTTAGCATAGTTAATCCCAAGAGAGGATGATATCCATGGTCTGAATTCTATTTCCCTGTGATGAGGCAATGCCCACACTTTTGTACCTAGGAAAAGATATTAGAATTGGCCATATTATTGTACAACTATCATATTGTTTTGTAGAGCCTCCCTTTATTGTTTGATCCCTCATGAGGTTATGTAGTTAGTTTTCCATTGTGTATGGTGAAGTTTTAGTATTTTAAAATTAAATAGCAAGGATAAGATAAAGTTAGATTCAGGGACACTGGTTTATCTATAGTGTTTGACTAATTGGGATAGTGTCTTTATGATGTTGTAGCATCTTCATCAGTTTATAAACAAACCAACCAAAACTTACTAGTGATTGTAAAACTTCTATATGAAAGAGCAAGAGATATACATGGACAATGTTGATTTATCTTCATCAAGTAGTGATTTGCCAATGGAATGGTAAGATAGGATAATTATTAGATTGATTATGTTGTGGACATAGGCAACGTTTTGGTGTCATGTGTGCATTTGACTTCTGATGTCTGTCCCCACATTAATACAATAAATCTCTTCATATTAAATAATAATAATTGTTAATTGCGCTAAATGTGATAATTGTCCTCATCATATTCTGATAAATGAAATAGCTCGAGTATAGTACACTACTTTATAACTTTGAGTTTTAGATTTAAAATTTGCATATATCACAAAGATTTAAATACACTTTTGTTTTATAAACTGAGTGCTAATTTAGTTTAAATAAAGTTTAACCTTCCTATTCTATAAGATAAAATAATAGAAACGTAACCAATAATGATGTTGATAATATGAATATCACTGTACTAGTTTATCTTATATACTATGTGTGATACTATGTGTATAGTCAATGGGATACAAATTATTTTCCATATCTGATTTTATATAATGTCTGTGTCTTATTTCATGCAATGTGTCTGAAATAAATTTGTAAATAGTGTAAATAAATCTTGTTGTGTTAAAAATTTATTTAGTTGTCTGTAGTCTTATTGCTAATCACCATACACATTATTATTGTTATTGCTATCGACATATCATCTGATTATATTGAAATCATCATCAATCAATATAGTATAATTAACTATATGTTAGTATATCATAATAATTTTGTTAAGCCCTATAATTTATGAGTACATCTAAGGCATCATCACTAAATATTCAAAATATTATTATTAGATTGCATATTATTTTAAATGGAATACTAAAAGATAAACACTTAATATTGGTTTAATCAGTATTTGAACCTGCAGATCTATCATTCACCGATCTTGATCACATTGTTCATAAGTATTTGAGAAAAGGAAGTTGATAAGTTATTGTGCTTAGTTATTAAAGGTTATTCCTATTTCTTGAAGCTTAAAGTTTATAATAGTTATAAAGTTTATAAAATTTCTTTGGAATTGCTAAATATTGTTTGTTAATTCAATTTTATATTAAGAGCTGTTTTGTGCATTATATTTGGGTAGTGACAAAATCCCTCTCACTGACCCAAGTATATCTTGTATAACAATATTTAAGTTGTTTGAACCCTGAGAAGAATAAGTTATTAATTTGCAATGTAGAGTTTAAATTTATGGTAAAATTTTATATCTACAGTTATTTATTTAGTTGAATTTGAGTTATGTTATGTTATATTCACTGTTTTATGAAAGTCAACCAAGCTTTAAGGTGTAAATTGCTTTTTTTGTCTTAAAATGTATAGCTTGTTTTGATTTTATGATGAATATTCTGGTTTTGTCAAGCTTGGAATCCCTATTTTATTTATTTTATTTTATTATCATTTAGTACAATATTAGTTTATAATTTAAGATCTCAGTCTCCATCATCAACATTTTTCTTCAATTTCATCTTGATTGTTCTTTTATTTATTCATTCTCATTTGACCTTATTTCATTATCATAATTGGTTATTCGTTCATTAACTTCTATTCTATTATCATCTTAATCATTCATTATCCTCATACATCTTCATTCTTTTCTCTTCATTCTCAGACCCATTTCATTTTATTATTTAATTATTATTTATTCTCATCATCCATTTAGTCATCTACATCCTAATTTATTTATTACTTAATTTATAATTTTAATTTCATATTCATTCCATTGATCTAATTATTATTTATTTATTGGTTTGATGAATATTAAATTTATTTCATAACATTTTGTTTGTTTATTTGTTTGTGGATTTTAAAGCTAGTTTGATCAGAAGTTATTATCTTCATTAATCACCTTGTAATCTTCTTTAGATTTATAGTTTCATGCTAGCTTAGTTCAATAAAGAAATCATCTCTTTAGTTTAATATTTCTTTTTAGGCGTATATTCTTGATGATTCGGATAGTGTAGGTTACAAAGGCAGATTTAGCACCTAAAATGTGGAGCTTGATTACTTCAATTGCTAGACATTCTAAAGAGAGGGTTACAAAGGGCGGATTTGGTGCCATGAAACATGCGGCTAGATTCGTATATGATTCCAGCATTCTAAGAGAAGGTTACAGTATATATAGTTATATTGTAATTATAAATTTTACATGGAAACAGAAAAAACAGTAAACCTTATATGTACACATATGTGTATTTATGTATGATTATATGAATATGTCAAGATGTATGTACATGCATGTTAATTATATATTTACAAATATAAAATGTAAATTTCTGAATATTGATTATTAAATTGTTAAGTTAAGGCTCTTTCTGCCTTGTCATGATAATCATGGCGTATATTGATGTAAATAATCGAGGATTTCCAAAGCAAGCTCATGATTTTTTTGATGAGATAACTTATACAGTTAGCCTTTTAATGTAGGTCAGTAAATTTATATATTCTACTTTAATTAAGTAATGAAATAAGTCCCAAGATTTGGACGAGTAAAATAAATGTGGACGTGCTGACCATAAAAAAAAAAATGTTGATATATGTGAAAGTAGTAGTAGTATAGATTTATAGGAAGTTAATCCATAATTTATCTTTTCTATTTTTTTATTTTTTTTTTTTTTTTTTGTAAACTAATAAAACTAATAAAAAAATAAAAAATAATAAAAAGCAAATGATGAAAATAACTTAAGGGAAAAAATTGTAAAATATACAGTTCAGGCATTTGAATAAAGCTAAACAAAAAGTGTTTAAAATTGATATGACTTTTGTGAATGATTATGATTATCAAAAGATTCTTTCATTATTAGCAGTGATAGAATGTTACTCAATATTATATAACTTGAGAAAATAAGCTGAAACATTAGCAACTTATTTCCTTTAAGAGAAACTCAAGAAATGTATTGAACGAAATCATTTATCATAGTAATTTTAACAACTGTCAAATTTTTAAGCAATTCAGTTAATTTAAAAGTAAAAGAAATATTTGTAGATGAATCAATTTACTTTAAGTCAAATTTCGAATAATTTATTTAATGAGAACAACAATAATAATAATTATTTACAAAATTCTCAGAAATGGCCAATAGATAAAGAGGATAACTTTGGAAATAGTTTTATAGTGATAAATGTAAAACATTTTTAATGGATACCACAATATCTTTAGGAGAATATACTAAATTATTTATGCTCTGTTGACAATTTTTTAATACTAACACAAACCTGCATAAATTTATATTAACTCTTCTGCAATGATGATTACACAGCAAGGGAACAATTGTTGGCAATTGAGTAATTATATTATTATTAGAGCTTTATTGCTGGCGGCTAGAGTTTGTTGTATTTATAAAAAGAAAAAAAAGCATTTAGCCATTGTAGTGCTAATTGGTATTTAACTTGAGTTCTTTTACAAAAAAAAAGTTGACAAGCATATTAGCAAGACTTATATGATTTTTCACATGGTAAGACAAATATACCCCAATGCAATAGTTGTAGCAATGTTAAAGATTAACAATTGAATTTTTTTTTGCTAAAAATGATTATTAGAATCAGGAGTTTTTTGTTTAATAATAAAATAAAAATTTTGCCATTATAGTTTCTTATAATGTAAGTCTAGTTCTAATGTGTTCATAGTGTAAACCTGTTCTAATGTTATCAAAATGCACATTGTGCTTTCTATTTCAAATTTATATATAAATTTGTTTTTATTTTTCAGTAATTCTAATAACAAATGGTAATAGTATGAATACTGACACCTACCATCTGATGGCTCTGTTTTTCCCAAAATGTACATCAATATATCGTTTTAGCGGCCTTAGCTTACGGCTGATAGTACAATAGGTGTTTTTGAGCCGTAACAGGTCACCTGAGGGCGATGTATTTTACGATTACATAACGAAATAATATGCCCATTGCATTGCAACAGTATTCGTCAAGTGAGCACTCTTGAACTCTTGCTATGGTCTGATTTGTTGGTGACCATATTTGAAAGAGACGAAACTCTGCAAAAATTCATTGTCAGAAATTTTTTAGAAAGCATAGTGGAATTAGTATTCCATATTAAGAATTGTCATGTCATCACACACGCTTCCCTACACTTTTGAACTGCACACAACTTGAAAAGGTTCTTCTTTTCAGTAGAGTTTTTTCTGATTTCACGCGCAAATACCTTTTTATGCATGAATCCGTGCAAGAACTATAAAATGTCATCTGCAAGTTGTCCGAATTGGTCAAAGCTGAGTGAATTGCCAGCTGTCCACACAAGTGGACACCCAATATTGTGTTTTCCCAGAAAGAGAAACTCCTGCAAGCGTACCTATGTAGGCCTGCATAAGGGAAGTTGGTTCAACGGCTCCAAAATCCCATTAGTTACAGCTTTGAGGCTTCCCTGTTATTTTATTTGCATGTTACTTTTGGCTGCTGTTTTTTACGCCCCCGAAAATGGTGGTTTTTTTTTTTACTTGTTTTGTTTCACAACTTGTCCAAAATTTCATTTCTTTTTGATTCAAGAAATTATTTTATGGGAAACTTGTTGTTTTTGTTGCTCACATGATTATAAAGTAGGTAGGTAATATTTGATAAGTTTCATTAACAATTAAAGTAGGTAATATTTTATTATACCAAAAAAAAAAAAAAAAAAGAAGTGTTTAAGAGTTTATTCAAAAGGCCCCACCAAAAAAATTAAAATAATAATAAAGAACCGTGCAGTAACATAATAAAATGTTCAAAAAGAAAATCCAAAAAGAAGTCAATAATTAAAAATCAAAACAAACCTTCCCTGCCACCCCACCTTCCCCGGTTTTTAAAAAAAGTATTCTTTAAAAATGAACTGTTTATGTTTTTTTTTTAAAATTAAAGGCCCAAAAAATTAAGGAAGAACTTTTTGCTATTATATAAAGCTTTCTGTAGTGTAAAGATTTGAAAAAAAAAGCCTCATAATAAATTAACAAAAAAAAAAAAAAGATGACAATTCAAAATCAAAACAACCCCTCTCCCCTCCACCCTCTAAAAAACCAAGTGTTGGTTTATTCAAAAGTACCGAATTGTTGAAGTCTTTCAACAAATCAAAACATCAACAAAAAAAAACAAGAAGATAAGTTAAAAGCAAACAACCAACCCCCTGCCACCATCTAAAAACAACAGTTTGTTACTGTATTTTTGTGTAAACAAACCGACGGAGCGTTAATCGATAATTTAAAAGCAAATCAACACCCCTACACCATCTAAAAACAAAGTGTTTGTTTCTTAAAAAAATTAACCAAAAAAAAAAACTGTGAAAAAAAAATTTGGTTTACCATAAGTAATATTATGTAAATAAACCTACGGACAGTTAGTCATTAATTTACAAACAAACCAACACCCGTAGACCATCTAAAAAGAAAGTATTTCTTTATTAAAAGCAAAAAAAACTCGGGTGGAATAAAAAAAAACTTTGGTGGTTTACCATCACCGACAAAAAAATAATAAAAACCGGTTGAAAAAAAAAAATCTTTTACCGTAATATTATGTAAACAAATAGATGGCCCATGAATTGGTATATTGATGTGAATTGGGCGAAAAGGAGCGCCATCAGACAGTAGGGTTCAGTATTCATACTATTACCTAACAAATTTAAATAGGTAAAAAATTACACTTAAATAGCTTTTGCAAGACAAGTCTCTTCAAAAATCCCCCCTCCTCCTTCTTAGAGGAACAGTGAAGAAGGCATTACTCATCAGGCTTGCTTAATTGGTAAATGGTGAGTTAGTGAGCAATTTTATTGTCTAATTAAGAATAGCTAGTTACTCATTTCTTATCTAATGTTAACTATTTAATTGGGTTTGCTATCAGCTGGTTTCTAGGGGAAAATTTTTAAGAACTAATTAGAATCTGAAAAATTTTTTTTAAGTTTCATTGGCTTAGATTTGAACCCAGTCCCAGTACATAGATATCAATCTATATTTAGTTGGTGAGCAAACTAATTATCATTAGTTTAAATGGTAGATGAGTGCCCTTGCTGTGACCATACTATTGAATAATGGAATCTTCACCATTAGTGAGGTATTTGTTATGGATTTTTTTTTTAAATCTCAAAGCAGTACTAAAAAAATTTGTGTATTTTCAATAATCTTGGGTCAATCTTTATCTTTAAATTCTAAATACAATAATCTCCAGTTACATGGTTTAGATGATAATTATGTGATGATTGTGTAGATGAATTTAGCATCAAGCCTTGACTGTTGCTAATCTAGAAGTATTAGTTTTAGTTCTAATAGAATATAATTTTGTCTAATCGTCTATTTTAACATATAAATTCTAGACCCATTCTATCATTCAATGATGACCTTTTAATTAAGTATTTATTACAATTTTAGATCATTTTCAAGTGAAGGCAGATTGCATGAATTAGAAAAAATTGTCTAATATTAAATGAGACATTGTTGGATTTTGTGTAGTTAGAAAAAGTGAAGAGACTATTTAAAAAGTGAACATATACTTTACTATTTTAGGCACAAATGGAGTGGGAATCATTGCAAGTAAAAAGTGGAAGAATAACATTATGGAGATTGTTGGTATATCAGACAGAATGGTAAGATTAGTTATTCAAATTAATGGATGATAACAAACACAGATAATTCAGGTTTTGCTCAACAAGAACCACATAAAAAAATTTAAATTCTACAAAACGAGGAAAATTAATTATCCTTATGACAAAACAAAGCAAATGCAAAAACATCCATTTAAATAAATTGTAAGTAGATCTTAATATTATTTGTTGGAAATATTTTTAAGTTCACCACTGATTGATATTATAACAATAGAATTCATGATTGTTTGACGAGGTGGAATTTGCTAGCTTCAGCTATTTGAAATTTACAAATTATAATTTTGATCACTTGTGTTATTTCTGACAAAGTTATTAAAAGATTTGTATTACCAAAAGAAAATGACAGACTTCGCAAATTAAAGTGCCAGAGATAGTAGTAATTTTAATGATCTAGTATCAAGAACCCTCTCACAGTATATAGAATGTTTTTGGCAAATATATTTGTTTTCAGTCATTAGAATGTTTATTATTAGAATATATTAATTTCATGTTCGTTTTTATATAAATATTGTTTTTGTTTCAAACATATTTTGTGCATATTTTATTTTCCATGGAGACTTCATATTTATTTTCAAAATAATTTTTTATTTTCATATTTTTAAACATAATTAATTTTTAGTCCTTATCTATTATGAAAATATATTAATTTCATGTCTGTTTTCTAAATAGACATTATTTTCATATTTTCAAGTATATTACATTTTTTGTTTTGATTTGTATGAAAAAAATAACTTATCAATTAGCTAATAAATTATCAAAAGGCTTTATTCCTTGGGAATGCACAAGAATTATGAACTTCAGAAATGCCAGAACTGGAATCAATCTGAGAATTTTAAATCCAGTGTCTGATATTCTACTATTGTACTAAACAATTCAGGGCATTGATTGCAAAAGCATTAAACTAAAAATTTTTTGGCTATTAATTAAAAAAAAAAAAATCATGTACTTTATAAAAAATATAATTACTTATGTTTTATTTATTTTGAAAAAAAAAATTGTATTTATTGATGTACAAGACAAGCAAGGATATGTAATATAGTTTTCTATGATTCATTCACTTATTCTGGAGATGTACTGTAATATATAATTATGCATTTGCATAAAGCACATCAATCACATTTCAAGTCATTTCAATCTCTATTATAGTTTCATAAATGATTTTATTATTCATTAAAATTTTTCCATTGTTTTCATTTTAGGATTTACTTTTTTTTTTGGAAACAAAATAGCGGATTTTTTTTGCTGATATTAATAGTTTGAAGAAGTGGGATTACTGAAATATTTGTTCATCATTCAACAATACAAATTTATTGAAAGTTAATGTTTATTGTTGATAATAATTAACAAAATTTGAATAATTGTTGAACTTGCTGTTATTACTATATTATGTAGTAATTATTCTAACTAAATTGCATTTTTTTTTTACACAATAAAATATAAAAATTTATAATACAGTATGTAAAATTCAATCCTTCTTAATGTATCATTTTATATATGTTCATATTCATTGTTTTCATCATAAATTCTCTAGTCTCTGGAGAAATTTTATTGATCTATTGGTGTTTTTCTACCAACTATCTTTGTTACACTTTTTAAATGTATATCAGTTATTTTCCTATTAATTTCATTCAAATCTGAATCACGTTCAAAATCTGCTAATATTGGAAAACAATTTGCATGTTCTAAAATTCATTAGAATGTTTCTGAAGACTAGGAATATCAAGTATAAATATTGTTTTTTTTTTTAAATAATTTTTGTCTCTCTAGTTTTGCATTAACATGTATTTTACATGTTACCAATCGAGGATCACTTTCTGTGTTGAATTTATTAAGGATATTACAATCTTGAAATATGTATTTTCTGTTAATCAAAATATAGTCCAATTCTGCTGTACATTCATTTGGATTCTTCCATGTCCATTTCCTTTTAACATTTTTCTCAAAAAAAAAAAAAAAGAATTCATAATGTAGTGTTTTTTTCCTGAAAATTCCACAAGTCTATGTCCTTTTTCATTTCTAATACCATAACTAAATTTACCTACAGCACTTTCATCTGTTATTTGTTTTACAATTCTAGCATTAACATCTCCCATAACAATTTTAAAATGTTGTTTAGTCTGATCAGAAGCATTTTGTACATCCATATAAAAATCTTTTACTACTTCATCACTATGAGAACCTGTTGTGGCATAAACCTGAATTATCAGCATTTGGTATCTGCTATTAAGTTGAATAACTAATCTTGTTACTCTGTCCAATACACCATCAATCTCCACAATGTTCTTCCATTTTTTATTTATAATGAATTCTACTCTATTTGTACTTCCAACATTTGTGTCTTTGTAGTAAAGTGCATACCCACTTTTTAAATCAATCGTCTCTTCACCTTTTCTTCTAATTTCACAGAAAATCCAATAATATATTATTTAATATGAGACAGTTCTTTTTCCAATTCTAGCAATCATCCTTCATGTGAAAGTAACCTGCAGTTGTAAGTACCTAAATAAATGGTTGTCATCAAATCTCAGCCTAAGTGCGCAATCAGGGGATTTTAACATCCTCCACCTTCAACTATCAATGGCTGCCTTGGCTGGTGACTTTACAGCCTCCTGGTAATAAGAGCCAGAATTTAATTTTATTTGTCATAATCGTAAATATCTATTAGAAAAAAATTTGTTCATTCACACACACATTCATTTTGCCCTCAAGAAAACTCAACTGATATTTCAGTTATGAGCTATCAGGCAATTGAGAGGACCATGGTGTTTTTTGATCTTAAATTCAGAGGTGGCTAAGGTGTGTTGGCGAGCAGTCTATCTCTGTTCATATGCTATATGAAAAATTACATAGTAATAACAGTCGCAACAACGAGAATGTCCATATGGAGTGGACTATTTTCTCTGCTTGGTTCCTTTAAGGTCTCCAAGAGAGTCTTCTTTCAATTAACAACAAGATGATGTGAAAAAAGTTGATAATGATATAGGAAAATATAGTTATGAACTAGCAATAAAAGCAATATCTGTAGTAAGAAAAAATGATGGAACTATTACTAAAAAGAGAAAAGTCATCATGAAATGTGCAAAATATTAAAGAATGTTTAAACTTAAATAAATCAATCGTTGAAAAGAAATGTTTTCAATTAAATGTAGTTTAAAGAAACATAGACACATCTATATATTGATTAATGGAACCAAGCTTATAAATTACCTTTATATGGAAGGAATTCCTAAAACATTAAATTAATTGTAAAACCTTACAGATATGGAAATAAATTCCTAAGATTAATTAACATTATAGACCTTATAAACTTACCATATATGAAAATAAATTCCTAAGAGAGTAATTAGTTGTATAATTAAAAAGCTAAGGAATTTCATTGTATGATAAACTAAATAGTATGAACTGATTAAAGTCAAAGAATTTACTCCAGAAAAGATAAAAGAAACAAAAAAAGTATCCACACATGAATTCAGAGGATTTCTTTTCCCAGGATCTCGGCTCCTGTAGGTCACTAAGCTGATTAGTGCTTTTAACAGACCGTCTTGGTCTTATTATTTTGAAACGCCTCAAGAGGCTCATCAAGAGTTATATCATAAATCCTATAGATGGTAATGAAGGTAAAGTTAATTAATAGCTTTTCCTTAATTGTATAAACAGTATTCGCTATTCAGTAATTAACTAGTGAATTAAGCTTGTTTAAATGCAGACTTTATATTAGTGTTAAAGTTCAATATGGTAATTATTTTTGCAAATTGTTAATAAATTACTATTGCTAAATATATATGCTGTTATTCTGTCGAGTTTTATTGTATATTTGTTTGCTGGTTGCCCAGTCATAGTTGGGACAGCAGAATGTGTAAAAGAATGGAGACACAGCAAAATGTGTAAAAGAATTCTATCAAGAATTATATAGTAATAAAGAACAAATACCTTATACATCTATTATATCTTGTGAATTGCCCAGGATTTTAAATGAAGTGAAACATGCAATTAAATTTATGAAGAAGGGAAAAGCTTCAGGTAATGATAGAATTATAATTGATATATGAAGAAATAGAAAAATTTTTGGCAAAGTTATATACCATATGTCTAAATGATAAAGATGTACCACATGACTGGAAAAATCCAATATTAATATTTAAAAAAGGTGATAAGGAAGATATTAGAAATTACAGACCTATCAGTCTTTTAGCAGTTTTATACAAAATTTTTACTAAGATAATTACAAACATCTACAGAAAACTTTGGATTTCAACCAATCAAAAGAACAAGCTGGATTTAAGTGGTTTTAATACAGCTGTTCATATCCAAGTATTACGAGAAGTTATAGAAAGAACCAATAAATATGAATTGTCATGCTTTGGATTTGTAAATTATGAAAAGGTATTTGATTTCATAAGCATTTCTTCAGTCATTAAAGCATTGGATTATCAGAGTATAGACCCAGGATATTGTCATATTCTGAAGAATATTTATAAAAATGTAACCACAATAATTAGATTACATAATGATGCTAGGAAGGTCAGCATGGAGATGGGTGTGAGACAGGGTGACTCCATACATCTAAAACTTTTTACAGTAGTGTTGCAAGAAGTATTTTGTAGATTAAAATGGGAAGCTAAAGGAATAAAAGTAAACAGAGGTTATTTAAAGTCATTTAGATTTTGCAGATGTAGTTGCTTTTGCAAATAATGTTTCAGAGCTTCAGGATATGTTGCAAGAGTTATCAGAGACTAAAGGTAAAGATTAAAAAGACTAAAGTAATATTCAATGGATTTGTTCAAAATATGAAATTAAAGATTGATAATGATGAGTTAGAAGTTAACAATTACAAATATCTTAGTCATATTATTACTACAGATGGAAACATAATGGATGAAAATAATCATTTAATGGGTATTTTGATAAAATAGCTTTTATTAAAAAATTATTGCAATTTTTTTTTTGTTTTTATTATGTTCAAAATCAAGAAATTTACATTTTTTATAAGTACTATCTAAAAACATAGTAATGCCATAAATCATATCATAAGTTTTTTTTCTAAATTCAGTTTCATAAATTGTGGCATAAATTTTTTGAAAAGTGATTTTATGATAAATCTTTTGGAATGTGCTAAAATTTATTAAATAAAGCAATAATGCCTTAAAAAATGAAACTTATTTTCTAAGTAAATAATTATTAGGAGTCATTAAAATACTGTATATTGTTCATAGCTCTATATTTTGTTTACCTATATTACCTATTTATAATTTTATCTTAATATGATTGTAAAATAACTTCAACATTACTACTATTTATATGAGGGGGGTATCCAAAAGTAATCGGAATTTTATAATAAAAAATTGTTTATTGAGTGTTATAACTTTAATCTCTTTCAAATTACTATCTATTTGATGCAATGCACTGGTGTAAACATGTCTTACATTTTTCATAGTAGTTGGAAACATTTGCAAAGTGATATTTTTAACACCTGTGGCATTTTTTTTACTGCGTCCAAGTCTGCAAAAAAAAAAAAATACAATTTTTCATTCGAGATTAAAAAAAATAGCATGAAGCAAGATCAAGCAAATATGGCTGATAGATAAGCTGGATTATGCTGAATTTAATTAAAAAGTATTTTATACTCAAGGCTTTGGGAGATGACACTTGTCAGGATGAAGCTTGCACTCTTCTCTTTGCCACAAAATGGGATGTTTACATTTTATCGCATCATGTAAATGTTTCAGAACTTGCAGATAATATGCCTGACCATTACAAACTAAATATGAGAGAAAAATGTTGTTTGCAACAACAAAAAAATCATTGTTTTGACTTTGAACTCTAGTTTTTAGGATCAAGATGAATTTAATATTTTAATTAAACCACTCATAAACTTGTGCTTTTACATGATTAGCTTGCTTGTAATCTGTTTTTAGCATTATAAATATTTTCTCTTCTGTTTTCTGTAAATGAAAATAAATTTCACATTGTTTGAACTTATCAGTCATTATAAAAGTTGCCAAATATGTGAAGCACTCTTTACAAAAAAAAAAGTGCTATGTGGCACGATTTTACATGGCAGTCATTTGGCATATTGATGCAGAAGGGTTACTGCTGGAAGTATATAACAACAGAAGCATATATTACAACAGGTGCACAAACCAGAGAATGATTACAGTTATTTTTGGGCATCCTCTTGTATTTTTATTCCTATCAGTTTTATTTTCAAGTCATTATTATCAACATTTGTCTATCGTCTTTGGTGTTGCCAATATGATCTTTATGGTTTTATTGCCAAATTGTCATAATTTTTGTTCTGATCTCTGGGTATAGATTTGGATATTAATGAAATTTAATAATAATAGACATTATAGCCAAGTTCAACCAAGGCACGATCACTGTATTGAAAACTTAGGTCTTAAATATTTTTTTTATAATTCTTATTGATGAAAAAGTGATATGGAATGGCTAGCTCTGTTTGACATTAGTCACTCAGATAAATTTTATAAATTCTGTACTTTATATATATTTTTATTAATATTTGAAAGTTTATTATATATTGAATTATTTTTCATGCTACGTATTTATTTATTATGTATTTCATTCAATATTTTTTTTTTTAAAGAATTTTCTCATCTAAAACCACAACTTTTTGCCAAATTTATTCCTAATGTCTATCCTCCCACTTCCATTGGAGAACTTCCTGCTTATATTGAAGAAACTTTAAGGATACAAAGAGAACTTGAACATATTGGGTTTTCTAGGTAAATTTTGAATGTTACTTCAATACTGTAAAGATGTGTATTTGTAGATATATAGTTTATATTTGTTTAAAATTTTTTTTTTTTAAATATTAAAAATTTGTTCATTGAATTGCACATGTGTACACATGTTTTTTCTTATATAAAATATATTTATAATTATACGTTGCTATTTGAAGTATTTGAAAATGATTATTTAATTTTTTTTTCTATGTCAAAGTTTATATCTAATTTTGCACATATTGTTCTTTTTCTATATACACTTTAAATTTATATTATATTACATGGATTATCAAAACAAACTTTAAAGAGCACAATGGGAAATAAAATCTTAAATTTACATTTTAGTTACCATACTAAAAAGTAAACTTTGAAAACTGATTCTTTAGTCCTTCAGTTTTGGAATAATTTCCTCGACACCTATAATATCTTTAACACAGTCAAATATTGCAATTAATTTGAATTTATTTAAAATAAACAAACTTATAAATTTTTGAATCATTCAATAGAAATTTTGGTTAAGAATTAAAATTACAGAATGCGATTTTTTTTAAAATCACTTTTAGTTTAAATCAGTAAACAAACATTTAGATAGCATTATTGCTAAATATATATATTCTTACTTTAATATTCATTTTTTAATTATTTTATTATATTGTCAAACCTTTGAATAGATTGTAATGTTATGTTTTATTTCAAAGATAAGAAATTAAAAATAACTAGAATTTAGAATCAGGGAGCGAAAAATGATTTATTTCTAAGCTTTTTTTTTTTTTAAATAAATAATTCTCTAGATAGATAGCTTTTGAGAATTATGTCCATATTTTGATTTATGTAATTTTTTAATGTAATTACAAGATATGTCTTTTTAAATTTATGACTTATATTAAGTAGATATTTATTATATTCTGATTTTTTTTTTTAAAAAGGGGTGATTGCAGCAGAAAACGCCCAGGAGATGATGATATTATAAGTAAGACTTTCATTACAATTATATTTAATTAAGGAAATAAATAAAAATGTGAATTTATGAATATATGTGTATATTGTAACTATTAGTGAGAGCCTTAACGAATGTTAGTTAAAAAATATGGCAGAGTAATTATCAATTTATTATTTATTATATTATTTGAATTCATTGTACCCAAGTTCTTCCAGAACCTGGAAGATCATTGAAATTAAGTTTAAACCCCCAATCTCCCCTAAAATGTACTCTTATGTATTAGGTGAGTTTGGTATACCCTAAAGAAATCATCACAATAATTATTTATAAAAAATATAACAATAATAAATGATCACCGCTTTTTTATCCTTTTCCCCATTCTTTGTTCATTCTCTTCCCATGATCAATACATTCAACAAGTTATTTCTAAGTAATTCAGGAAGTCATGAATCTGATTTACATATTAAGTAAAACTATTTCTATATATCACACAAGCGGATATTAATTCAACGAAAGTAACACATACAAACTATACACAATTATTATGTTTCGATATATTGCTTATAGTTTACATAATGATTTCTAAGATATATACTTTTATTTTTATACTAATTTTCGATTGGTTATGTTTAGTGCCATTTGCTATTGTATTTATTGTATATAATATTTTATAATTTTAGAATAACTACAACTTGAGATGTACAATTATTTATTATAATAATAAATTTTTATCCTAATCGAAACTATGACAGTATGTTATGAATTCATCACACATACTCTTAAGTATGTATGCATTTGTAAATTTGAATAAAATAATTTGGAAATGAATATTTTTCGTAATATTTCATAAATTCTATTAATACTGAATTAATCTCATAATTCATGGTTTAATCATTTGAATTATAATCAAAAACTCCATATTATCTGCTTCATATATATATTGTCCACACTATGTCCAAATTTTATTATGCCAGAGTTTACATACATTACATAGTTAATTAACAAAATTACTAAGAAACAAATATTATTATGTTATCAAATAGCAACCATTAAATAAAACCAAATACATAAAAAAGTTCTCAACAACTTTCATTTAATATTCAAATTATATTTAAAATAACATCACAAAAATGCATTCTCATAGTCACATTCTACAAGGCTACGTTAATTGCATATGACAACATATTAATAAATCATTCTCCAAATACTATAATAAATTCATTATCTCAAACATTTCATTATACATTAATTATTGGTGGCAAAAAATACAAATAAATTAACAGAAAATTATCTTCTAAACTCAGCTAAACTGATATGGCCAACTATAAAATATATTGAATTATAATCGATATTCTTTTGTAACTTAAAACATATACACAACTCTGTACTTCATCCCTTAAGTCATTCTTTGAATATCCAACATTCGTTATACATCAGTTGCATACAATATTGATATTAAATACTATTTTGGCTATTCTCTTATCTACAAATTGCAATCTACCAAACATTTTTGTTTTGCTTTTTGCATCTCATATAAAAACTTGGATATCCCATTTCTCCTTGAATTGCCTCCTTTGCCATCCACATATCTGCATCTAATGCATGCCTTCATATTTTTTTTTTGTACTTTTTCTAAGTAATCTAACACCCCTTTACTAACACATTATTACCATAAGTTAACCCTGCTATTGCCACTCCCATACAATTCTTGATACATCATATTTATTATATGAAAGCACTTACTAATAGGAGATTTTGAATTAATGTTCAGATGTTTTATCACCATAATTATTATTCTCCAAAACTGGATTCAAGATTCTCAATATTTCCGGTATATTTATTTTTATGAAGATTAGTTTAATTTCAAAGAAAAGTAACCGTTGAAGCTTTTTTAGTCATTTACTTATAAATTGATATTTACTTATTGAAAGTGAAAAAGTAAACAGCTTAATTTAAAGATTTCTCTTGACACCTTTCAAAGAAGGGACAGCATTATTTCCCAGGTCACCCAAATATGGATAGTTTGCTTATTAAAACGAATCTTTAAATAATAAATTTGAAATAAATGTTAAAAAAAAAAAACAGCTTCAAATTCATAAAATTTTAAAAGGATCAAATTGGATCCAGATTATTTTTATGTATGCACTGATGAACAACAATTATATATTTTATGCCTATTATAGAAATAAATGCATCAGTTTACAATTATATATTTTATGCCTATTGTAGAAATAAATGCATCAGTTTAAATAATAATTTTAAATACTTTATTTATTAAGCATAATATTGGTATATTCAAAAGACTTATGTTTATCAATAAAAATGGAACATGATAACACTAAATAATTTAGTTCATGTGGAAAAGCTTACAGAGATATATTTTCATATCTGTTTAATCTATATATAGTGAAAATATTTTTCATTATGCAGATCTGGAAGCATCAGAATCTACTATTAGAATAGATGAGTAAAAAAATGAATAATTTGTAATATGTAAATGACCCTATATTAATAATAGAAAGTGAAGAAACTTAAAAAGTATCATTTAATATTGAAAAAGGAATTAATTTGACATTGTTTAAATACACACAAAAAGTTCAGTAAATTATATTCACTAGAAAGATAAAAGAATTTAAAATAAATAATTAAGATATAAAAGTGATTGATGATTTTCTTTTTATAGTTCAAGATTGATGAATAATAGAAACTATACCAAAAACACTCGCTATAGAATATTTAAATCTAATATTGAAAAGACATGCTATGCACTAATCTTTTCATTGTTGATGTTTGATTATGAAAATTGGACATAATATAGAAGGAAAATAAATGCATTTGAATCATATTATTGAACAAAAAATTTTTAGAATTATTTAACAACAAAAAGGAACAACAAAGTAATTAATAGAAGAAATTCAACTTCAGTATTCATTAGAGTCCAAAATATTAAAAGATCAGAAATTATAATATATTGATGCAGTTTATTATCAAATATAAAATATTGTACAATAATTTTAACTAATCTAATTTTATGATTTATGTATATTCTATATTTTTGGGTATGAATTATTTTTTAAGGGGATTGTCAAATATTTGAATCTTAATATTATTAGGATCTGAGAATGTAAATAACTATAGTGGAGGATTACTATCGATATTTATAAAGTGAAAATCCAGATTTGGAAAATTTTCAGAAATGCATCAAGCCACTTAAATTATGTTGGTAAAAATGGAATATGTTTAAAAATTAAATAGAGTATTAGTGTAACATAAATAGAACTTAATATTTCTTTAAAAAAATTAATAAAAAATATATATATTTACATTCATTATTTTAGTTCATAACAAATAAATTTTGCATTGACAAATGACAGAAATTCGAAATACATATTGTAGTAAAAGTTACATTATTTATGTATATCGTAAAAGTGATGATAAAAAAATGCTTTTATTTATTAGTAAATAAATTATATTTATTATTTAAAATAACTTTATTTGAATTTTTGCATTACTAAGTAGTAAAAAAAGCATAGTAAAAATATGTTTCTTTGTAGCCTTAGTAAATATTACTTACGTAATCAATGTGCGTTTAAATAAATTTATAATTACAACTTTAAATTATCATAATAGATTTCTAACTATAAGATCTTTCCATTGACTTGTATATCGAAAGATTTTGTGGGTACTAATGTATAATAGGAATTGTGTTCTTAATCAATGAAGTATTGAATAGTTTCACGCTTTTAGATCTAACCGCTTCAGCTTCACCTATTCATATTGAAAGTAGGTTGAAGTAAAGAAGGGTTCCCCTCTTTTTTTCCATAGTGTAAGCTTGTGGTTAAGACCTTTAGAGGTCCCTACCTTTGCATTCTCATGCGCATATTCTTGAGGTGTATAACCTTAGTAAATATCATTTACATTTTAAAAATAAAATTTAGTATAGACTTTCAAATCTTTTGGTTTTATATTTCATACATAGATGAGAATAAATATTGAATAAATGAGTTTTTAACAATTCTTTTTTATAAAGAGAAAATTTATTTTGAAAATATATTTCTATATTAAATTAGATTTCTGTAAACTTTTGCTAAATTAAAACTGAATCTTTTATGTAGAATGCAAATGTTTTGATTTGACTGTCAGAATTGTAAAGAAAATACATGATCATATACTAATGGACAAATTAAAATTTAACATAAAAATGACTGTTTACCCATGTTATGTTATATCAAGTGACTGATATAATTTTGTGGAGCTGCTAAAACAGCAAACATAATTTTTTTGGAAAATCTTGAACTTAGAAAATTGCAAAATTTTTTGCTTTTGGAATTAGTACATACAAAATTACACAGCTGATGGATAAGTTTACCTTATTTAAACTGATCATGCATTTTTTTAAATCTTAGCTGATCTAATAATTTAATAATCTGATATTAGAAGCTGCTGCTATATAAAATTTATTTTATTTGTTACTGAAAATATACTTTTAGGGTAGAATAAGACATTCCTTTTGAAAATTACTATAGAGAAAGTTGCATTCCCGACTTAAGCGTCATTTGAATTTCTTAAAAATGTGTTACAGATATTAAACTCTGACCATGAGTTTTTTTCCTTTTAACCATGATTTATATAGTAATTTAACAATATGCAATTATAGCTGTCATCTTATAAAATTTGTTTTTTCATTTGTTATTGCAAATAAATGCATAGAATCACAACTTTATTTTAAGACTGTTTAGAACAGGGGTTGGGAAAATATGGCTTGTGAGTGACATGGGCTCTTTGATTCCAATCTTGTGGTTTTTTTTTATCATGATAAATGTAGATTTTTTTCATTTCCTCTTATAATTTGTAAATATATATTTTGACGATTCTAGGAGAAGAAAAATGTGCTTTACAATGACATTTCTTGAATTCAGCCTTGTTATAGAATAGTAATTATTGTATATGATGAATGTTAAAATATTAAAAATTTGTTAATAAATCAAAAACTGTCAATATATATATATATATTTTTATTTGTGTTTATTTTTAAGAAAATTTTTATTTTCATGATGTATACAGGTTATATTACAAAAGTAAATGTTCAAATATATCCACTGCTATTCAGAAATTCATATTTTTCATGAACCTGAAAGCAGGAGGGGGATATTAAACAAAATAGTTCTTCATATTAAAAAATTTGCCTTATTCTAGTTTAGACAGTTGGAAAATTTGTACAACCTAAAAATTGGTTTAATTTCTTTATAAAAATGTATTACAAATAGAAGAGTGACTATTTGGATTTCCTTTTTTGATGCTAGCTAAAGAGTTTGTGATTTCACATTAGAAGTTGTGACTGCATTTCTTATTAAAAATAAATATTTAGCATAGAATTATAATTTCTTTGTTTCTGAATTTGTGCAGCTTATAGATTGGTTCAATTTCTTTGTAAAAATAAACACAATATCCATGCATTTTTTTTTTTGTCTATTAAAGAAATAATCATTTGACATTATAAATTACCATATTTCTTATTGGTTTTATTTTTTAAAATAATGAAAATAAATTTTTAACATAAACTTCAAAGTTTATTTTTGTGTGGCATGTATAGTTGATAATATATAACATTACATGTATTTATATAACATTTAGATTTAAACGTGATTCATTAACAATGCTGTGAAATTGTAGTTCTTGTATATCTTTATAATGCCATGTTAGCAGACATAAGAGGATTCCAAAAATAAATAATTTGAATTCATGCAATTCATATATCAAATCATTGTAAACTTACTGATTCCTCTAATATAATTTGATTTGATTTTAAATTAATCTGCTTCTGAGTAGGATTATTATCTCTGGATAATAAGAAAATATAATATATTTAAAAGCGAATGATGTAAATATAAATTTTAATTGAATGACCATAATTAACTTTTTGTTATTATCACTACAAAAATGAAATCATTAATTAGATAACCATTTTTTTTAATCAACTTTGCCTTTTTTAACTATTTTAAAATGTTTAGCGCTATATTGAATTTTTAAAAATTTGATTTGAGACACATTTTCACAATAACTTCAGTTTTAGTAATTTTAGAGCAAAATGCTATATATTGAGAGAAAATAGAAAAACTAAGGCTAAGAAAAGTAGTGATTACCATTAAAAAAGTATGGGGGAAAAAAAAATTAGGTAATCATCTGAAATCCGGGCACGGCCGCCCGATAGCATTGTTTATATGTCAAAATACATAAAATACTATTTCTGCAGCTGGCCTTACGGCTAATACAACATTTATATTGTATTAACCCATTAGCAGGCCACTTTACATGACATTGCACAAAAATATTACGGCCTGTTTTGTGCTTCGAAACTATTTACGCGTATTTGTTCAAGTCGGTACAACTTTTCAAATTTCCATAATAGAATAATGTCATTTATACTTAAATAATGTTGTTAATTACTAATAATTGTCATATGGTTCCCACTATTCCCTAAAAAAATGTTAACATGTAAAAAATTGACAAAGGGTATGTTCGAACATGCTCGACAAAACTCACGCACTAAGTCACATTTTAGCGTGGAAAATATACGAGACCAATAAAAGGTCTGAGAAGAACGTGCAATTTTTAAACTTTTCAGAATTGCCGAGTACAGAAAGTGAGGGAGACTGTGTCCTTTTTTCAGGCACATAATGTCCTCCCAAATACCAGATTGTTTTTATTACAGCAATAAAATAATAAGTAAGTTGAAAAAGTCCAAAGTTTGTGTACTTTTTTTAAAATTTCATTCGAAATTGACAAGTATTTGGATGATCCTTTTTCAGCGGGGTTAAAATAAAGGACTATTTTTGTTGACTTTTTGTTAATAATAACAAAGTATGAAACCCCCCCAAAAAGCAGTTTATTGTAAAAGCCAAATAAAAAAAAAAATAGGTAATTCAAACAAAATATAAGTAAAAGTAAAAAGTGAGAAAAAGTTGTAGCAAAAAAAAAAGAAGAAATTATTGACTTTTTGTTACAATTATTTTTCCGAATGGGATGGGGGTTTCAAAACAATTTTTTACCCCAAAAAACACAAAAGTTACTTTTGATTTAATAAGAGGAAAAACAATTTGGTCAGTCAAAAAAAAAAAAGGTAGAAAAAATTCGAAACAATTCCCAAATAATTGCATTATATTTTTCCAGCAGGGTTAAAATAAGTGGGGTTAAGATAAATGACTATTTTTTTGTACTTTTTGTTAATAATAATAAAGTATGACCCCCCCCCCCAAGCTGTTTATTGTAGAAGCCAAAAAAAAAAAAAAAAAGATAATTCAAACAAAATATAAATAAAAGTAAAAAGTGAAAAAAAGTTGTTTAAAAAAAAAGTTATTGACTTTTTGTTACAATTATTGATCCGAGGGTGGGGGTGGAGTTTCAAAACAATTTTTTAATCCCCAGCAACACAAAAGTTACTTTTGATTTAATAATAATAAGAAAAATCAATTTAGTCAACCAAAAAAAAAAAAAAAAAAGGTAGAACAAAGTTGAAACAAGTCCCAAATAATTGTATTATATTTTTTCGGCGGGGTTAAAATAAGTTTTTTCATAGTGAAATAATCCAAAGTTTTAAAATTCAGAAAAAAGCAAAACAAAATTAAATTACCAAAATTTGTTGAATAAAAAAAAATGTGAGATTAAAAAAAAACAACGAAAATGAATATAAAAATTTGTTTAATAAAAAAGAAATCATGTTATAAATGAAATAAAAATTTGTTTAATCAAAAAAAAATCATGTTCTATAAAAAAAAGTTGCAGTAGCCCGACATTTGATTGATTTTGTATAGCATCAATGCCCCAAGCAGCCATGCCCGGATTTCAGATGATTACCAAAATTTCAATATCCAAAAAAATTATTACTTCATTGTTTGTTCATAATTTCTAATTTATCATTAACTAAGTTTAAAATTATATCTTCATTGATAATTTCTTTATATTCCTTACAAAATTTTCATTTAAACTACATATAATACTTCTTACTTGAGATAATCCATAACTTCAGAATTTACAAAAAAAGAACCATAAGAATTTGTCATATTTTCTTATACCCCAGAAGTTAAGAAATCTCATGGCATCTATAAGAAAAGATTCTTTCTAATAAAAGATACAAAATTAAGTCATTTCCAGAAGATGGATATGTATTTGTAATCATAGTAATTGGCTTCTTGTCTATCCAAAACCAGAAATTGAAGGCCACTGTCTTTATCAATGATAAAATGAGTCTCCCTCTTCATTTTATATTTTTTATGCACATTAGTAATGCTATCTTGTTATATTTATTATCCCAAAGAGATGTAATTTATTTGCATATAGCTTTTTTGCTAGCTGTATACTTGGAAATGGGATGCAAGATGTGATAAAACTACTGACTTCACAGCATGAGTACCAAAGCATAGACAAGAATCTGGATTTGAATTTTTGCTTGCATACAATTCCATGTGGTATACATAACCATTATCACCACACACCCACTACTCAAAATTTCTCTTTATTGGTTTTAAGAATTTATATTTGCACCTAGTACTGTGCCCAGTAAATGTTGTGATCGCTTCATCAACTGCAACCTTTCTGTGCATCTGTTAATCAGTCTTAAAATTTATATTGTACTGCTCTGTAATAGTCTAATATTATAGATGTAGTTAAAATCATTACTTGTTATACAAACAGACATGCTAGTACATATTAATACAAATACAGACATGCTAATAAATTATTAAACCTTTTGAGAATCATTATGTCTATAAAATAAAGTTGTCTCAAACTTGGATCAGATCCCCAAAAATACATTGTACATAATCGCCTAATTTACAAAACACTATTTTCGTTATATTTGAATACAAATATAATTTATATACTATACAGACTCATTAGTACAAAAACAAACACATTAATAAATTGTACATTTATCAAATAATAAAAAAATCTAAAATTAATACTTATGTATGATATGCAGTATAATGTTATTTTCGGAATGAAAGCCTTGAAATTGCAAAATCTTTGAAGCATGTTGAATTCATTTTTAAATTTTATTTTGCTGTTAAAATATTTATACTGTCCGTACAATGTAATAAATTGAGACAGGAAAAAAAAATTAAATGGACTTGGCACTAAAAATAAGAAAAATTTGAAATTTTGTCAGATTTTAATATGCTATACATCATATTAAAAAGAATATCGAACAGCTGAGAATGATGGTATTTGCACATTCATAGTTCATTTGGTTTTTCTACAATTTTAAAATGAAAACAAATTTTAAATTTAAATGAATGAGTAGTAGCCACGTTAACTTTTGCAAAATAGTTAAAACATTAAAAATATTTTTAAAGTTTGTCATAAAATTTTTTCAGAATTATATTTATTATATATAATCATTTATAAACAGGACATTTATTTTATATAGTGTGATGTTTTTATAAACTGTAATATTAATAAGCCAATAAGCTAATGCACATGTGCTTTGTAGATTTAACTATATAAATGAATACTCCCACTTTTCAAACGCAAGATAAAGTCTTTGTGAAAAGATAGACTGAATCCATCTATCTTTTCGACCCAAACATTTATGTATGGGAAAATCTTAAGTATTTGGAAATAATCATTATAAAATTAAACTAGATTATATATAATTTTTAAAAATTATTTCATAAAAGATATATTTAGTTTCAGTAAATGAAAACTAATAGTAAACTGTTATATCATGTCAAAAGAAGATTACATTTGGTAATTTTATATGACAGGCATCAATGTAAACCCGAAAAACTATTCCTGGGATTGATTAACAATACCAGCTCATTTTCATTTATTATTCATACTTATATAGAATGCTTTACTGCTAATAATGTGGATTGTGAAATATAACTGAAATATTATTTACTAGATGTCACTAATGGTACATTCAGTTAATTAGAGACTACTATGACAATCCGTTTGTCACTCTTATTTGATATTTATTGATTGATTAAAAAATAATCAAATAGTTAGCCATCATAGGCTATTCAAGCATCAGTTATGATATATTGAGCTTCAGTTTATCTTTAGTCTGTAGTGTTTATTGTAATGATTCAGGAATAGTTATTAGAATAGTTTAATACTATCAAAATATAGTTGTTTAAAATGATGGTAGATGTCATTTCTGTCTAATGTGGATTGATATTAGATATAAAGGCCATACACTGGACAAAGATAATGTTGTGGAAATATGATAGAGCAGGATAAAGAAGAATATGGGAAAACTTAGAGCAGGGAATGGAAAGGGATGGTAAGGTGGCTAACAGGTTTCTCTGGACATAGTGGCTGAGAGAAGCCATAGTTTATCATATTGTATCTAAATACCAAGAAAGCATTTTAGCTAACTTTTCTAATAGTTATTTCTTTTTTCTCATAAAAGATCATTATTAGATTCACTAATTAACATGTGTTATGATAAAATAATGTACTTAATATGCTTTAAGAAACTTTATTATCTTAATTTATTAAAAGAATTGATTCTTTTTTTAATAAAGGAAAATAAAACATTTTTATTACATGTATAAATATTAATAATTTTCCATTTAATATAAGACAGTTTTTCTAATTCTTGAAATCTTCCTTTACTTGAAAGTGATCTTCAGTCGTGAGTATCTAAATAAAAAGTCATCATCAAATGGCAGCCTGGGTCCACAATCAGGATTCTTAGCCCCTTCGGCCACCAACCGCTGCCTTGGTTGGTGCACTGCCTTGGTTGGTGACTTTACAGCCTCCTGGGAATAAGGGCCATGATTTATTTTTGTCTGTCATGATTGTATATATCTATTGGAAAAATATTTATCATTTACACATACATTCATTCAGCCTTATCAGGCAACTGAGAAGAAAGACCATGGTGTTTCTTGATCTTAAACTGAGAGGTAAAAAGAAAAGGTGAAGAGACAATTTAAAAAGTGGATATGAACTCTACTATAAAGACACAAATATTGGAAATACAAGTGAAGTAGGATTCATTATAAATAAAAAGTTGGAAGAACAACATTGTGAAGATTTGTGGTGTTTCGGACAGAGTGTCAAGATTAATTATACAACTTGATAGCAGATACCAAATGCAGGTGATTCAGGTTTATGCCCCAATAAGTTCTCATAGTGATGAGTAGTGGAAGATTTTTATATGGATGTACAAAAGGCTTTTGATCAGAGTAAACAACACTTTAAAATTGTTATGGGAGAGTTTAATGTTAGAATTGGTAAACAAATGAAAAATGACAGTGCTGTAGGTAATTTTGGTTATGGTAATAGAAATGAGATAGGTAATAGACTTGTGGAGTTTGTGGAATAAGAAAAACGTTATATTTTGAATTCTTTTTTTTTTTGAGAAAAATGTTAAAAGGAAATGGACATGGAAGCATCCAAATGAAGGTACAGGGATTATATTTTGACTAACAGAAAATACATATTTCAAGATTTGTAAAATAATATAGGCGCTATTGTACCTGACCGCAAAGCTACTTTTTACTTAAAAACAAAATTATATTACTCTGCAAGCGCTTTCAAGAGACATGCTCTTATCTTCATAGCTCTAAGTGAAGTAATTATATGCAAAGTATGCAAAGTTCAAAGGTTAATTGCTCCATTTTTTTGAGATCGCGAAGCATGTATCCTTGCAGTTAATGGCGTTGCAATCCATCGCAATGAAGCAGGCCTCCTTAACTTTTTTTTTTACATCGTGCCTTTCTTTGCAGTCCAGGTTGACATCTTGAGGTTCACACTGGTTTTATTTTGTTTTTAAGTAAAAAGTAGCTTTGCGGTCAGGTGCAATAGCGCCAATATTATTTTACAATATATTTTCGCTTGCAAAGTTTTCGAGTTAGGTTTGTATTACATTATATTTTAAGATTGTAATGTTTTTAATAAATTTAACACAGGAAGTGATCATCAATTAGTAAGATGTAAGATACGTGTTAATGCAAAACTAGAGAGACAAAAATTATTAAGAAAAAAAATATTTACAGTTGATATTTCTAATCTTCAGAAACACTAATGAATTTAAATTAGAAGTTACAAATCGGTTTTAAGTATTAGTAGATTTTGAACATGATTCAGATTTAAATGAAATTAATAAGAAAATAGCTGATACACATTTAAAAACTGCAACAAAGATAGCTGGTAGAAAAAAACAGCAGTTGACCAATAAAATTTCTATTGAAAGTAGAGAATTTATGAAAAAAAAGAAAGAATATGAAGATATACAAAAATGATGCATTAAAAAGGATTGAATACCTCAAATTCTGTAAAATGATGCGGAAAAGAGTTGAAAATGATATAAGAAAGTATAACTGTGAATTAGCAAGGAAAGCTATAGAAGAGAATAAAATCTCAGGAGTGTAAAACAACATTTTGGTATTAGTAGGAAATTTATATCTGCAATAAGGAAAAAAGGTGGAACTATTACTAAAAAGAGAGATGATATCATGAAATGGGTAGAAGACTTCTATCAAGAATTATATAGCAATAAAGAACAAGTACCTCTTATATCTATTATATCTTTTGAATTGTCCAGAATTTTAAATGAAGAAGTAAGACATGCAATTAAATTTATGAAGAAAGGAAAGGCTCCAGCTAATGATGGAATTATAATTGATATATTAAAAGAAGCAGGTGAAGAAATAGAAATTTTTTTAGCAAAGTTATATACCAAATATCTAAATGATAAAGATGTACCAGATGATTGCAAGAATGCAGTATTATTATTAATATTTAAAAAAGGTGATGAAGAAGATATTAGAATTTACAGACCTATCAGCCTTTTATCAGTTTTATACAAAATTTTTACCAAGATAATTATAACTCGTCTACAGAGAACATTGGATTTACACCAACCAAGAGAACAAACTGGATTTAAAAGTGGTTTTAGTACAGTAGATCATATCCAGGTATTGAGAGAAGTTATAGAAAGAACAAATGAATATGAGGTGCCATTATGCTTTGGATTTATAGATTATGAAAAGGCATTTGATTCTACAAACATTTCAGTGATTAAAGCTTTGGATCATCAAGATATAGATCCAGGATATTGTCATATTTTAAAGAATATTCATAAAAATGCAACAGCAACAATTAGATTACATAATGATACTAGGAAAGTCAACATTGATAAGGGTGTAAAACAGAGTGACTCCTTATCTCCAAAATTTTGTACAGCACTGCTGCGAGAAGTATTTTATGTATTAAAATGGAAATCTAAAGGAGTGAAAATAAATGGAGATTATTTAAGTCATTTAGATTTTGTAGATGATGTAATTATTTTTGCAAATAATGCTTTAGAGCTGCAGGAAATGTTGTAGGAGTTGTTAGATGAAAGTAAGAAAGTATGACTAAAGATAAATGTTAAAAGACTAAAGTAATGTTTAATGGATTTTCTCAAAATATGAAAATAAAGATTGATTGTGATGAGTTAGAAGAAGTTAACAGCTACAAATATCTTGGTCAGATTATTAATACATATTGAAACATAATGGATGAAATCAATCATAGAATTAAACTTAGTTGGAGTGCTTTTGGTAGAAATAACTTGATATTAAAAGGAAATATGCCTATGTGTTTGAAAAGAAAGGTTTTTAATAAATGTGTTTTACCAGTTCCTTCTTACGGTTCTAAGACTTGGACACTTAACAAAAGAACAATACAGAGACTTCAGACCACACAAAGAAGTATGGAGAGATGCATGTTAGGAGTAACAAGAAGAGATCAAAATCACATTATATATGGGTAAGAGAAAAACAGGTGTTATTGACCTCATTGAAAAAATTAAAAGACTGAAATGGAGTTGGGCTGGACATATTGTTAGAAGAGATGATAATAGATGGACAGTTGAAATTTTAAACTGGATTCCAAGAGCTTGTAAAAGACCCAGAAAGAGACCACATGTGAGATGGATGGATAAAATAAGAAAGTGTGCAGGGGTGATGTGAAGAGAAGCTAAAGATCAGAGACGACGGCTTGAACTTGGACTTTCATTTTGCAGTGGATTGGTAATGGTTGATGATAATGATGATAAATATTAAACAGTTCTGATTTATTAATATGCTTTAAATATGTGCTAAAGTATTTTCTATAGTTAATACTTTTTTGCATAAAAAGTCACTAAATAAAATTACAAGAATTATATATATATATATTGCTTATTTTTACTTTCAAATTGTTAATGATCTTTTTCAGTAAATGTTTTATATATGATTTTGGCACTTATGTCTTCCACAACTAAATTTAGTTGTATTCTAGCTGCAATCCAGGATTTGCTAGTGTTTTATTTTCTAGCATATTTTCTCCACCGTTTTTAATGGTAAGGGTGATTTCACTGATACGTATTGCAAATCAGAAAATTATTTTTCTGATGTAATACTTTATGAAATGCTGCATTTATATATATCAATTTTTGCTTAGTAAACATTTTTTTTAAAGCATTGATAGGTTACAAAATGTTGTTAATTTACTTAATAGGTCATTAGTTTCTATTGAAATTTCTGTTTTAAATAAAAAATGAAATTAATTGGAAGCCCTGTAAAAAGTTATAAAATGGAAATAATTGTAGCTGCCGAAAAAACCTTTGAAACATATGCAAATTGCGATATGTAAAAATATCCTCATTCTTACATTATGACTTGCCATATGAAAATGATTTTTTTATTGATTGGATTATGTGGTTTAAAGAAGGTAATGGTGGATGTTTATTTATAAAGAATAGAGAAAAAGTTTGCCAAAATTTTTATAATTTACGATTTAAACTATTGAGAATGAAATTTATAAATACGATATTTAGATCTTATATAAATAAAATGTTAAATAGAAAAATATATTCCAAGTATATAAATACTTGTTATAATTCTAGAGCTTTTAGAAATTTAAAGATACATAAGGAGATGTTTATCAGGATATTACTGTATTTTCAACCAGCAGTTTAATACTTTTAAAGAATGGATTAGAGTTAGATGAACATATTATTTCATCATTGTTTGATTTTGATAAAGAAGATTCAATATGTACATTAGATTTTAAAGATTTATATGGATTTATTATAGAAAAGAATACATCCAAATAATTGATGTTTACATAATAAAGAAATACTTAACTAAAAAAAAATATTTATTAAGATGTATTAACATTTATTAATCAAATTTTTTTTAGCAATATTTAAAAGCAGTACGCATAAAAAAATAGAATACAGCTGCTTTCTCAGTTTACCAGTCTTAGTATATTTTGTCATATTATGAGGATAAAATTTTTAATTTTTTTTTTCATGTTGGTATTAAATGATATTTTCGATATGTGTTTATTGTTAGAACATCTATTTTGGTTAAACATTTTATAGATAAATTAAAGACTTGACATGATTTAAAATTCTACAGATAATTGAATAATATGATTTAAAATTTTTTGGAAGAAAATAATAAGTATAAAATGTTAATGAAAATTATCTACTACTCATAAATTGGCTTAATTTAAAACTTTAAAATTGTATTATATAAATATCAAAATGATCTAATATTTAAATATATAAGTGATCACATATTTTAAGTATTGGATGTATATTGTTCCATTTATTGGTCTCTTATTTCTATGTTTTAAATTTCACATATTCAGTGACCAAATTAAATCTGCACTGCTAATTCACTTTTCCTGGTCACACAACCCTCTTAACATAAATGTAGTTTTAATTTCTCCTTATTTGTAATAATAAAAATACTTAATTGTAAATTATTAGAGAAAAAATATATAGTTAATAATAAATTTGGCTGAACGTTTTCGAGGAACCGTGCCTCATACTCATAGCCTTTGTGAAAATGTACTTAATATATGTAAATGAGAATATTCAAATGAGTTACTGTTACGTAGCCCATTTTTTCGAGATGTCGAAGCACGTGTCTCTTCTGTTGATTGCATGGATGTCTCTGTTAATGTAGAATGCCTCCTTTATTTTTCTCCTGTAGTCGTTTGGTTCTGAGCATAAAATAACGGGGTTAGCGGGAATGAAATTGTGCCCTGATTGTTTAGTATGTTCAAAAAATGCAGAAGATGTACTGCTGTTCGTTTGGGCTCTGTTGAAGGTGTACCGATGTTGAGCCAATCTGGTGTTAATTGTGGCTTTCGTTTCACCATAGTATGTGGCGTGGCATCCGGCTTGAGGGCAGGAAATGGAGTACACCACATGTGGGGTGAGCGCTGGGTCAATGTAGTCTTTGGAGTTATTGATCAACCTATTAGTGTTGGGTGGAGTTCTGAATATTATGCTGAATTTGTTGCTCAAGGTTTTCGTTAGTTTGCTGGATATTTTAGGGATGTAGGGGACCGTTATTCTAGGTAGATTAGTGCGAGGCAATTTATCATCTATTGTGCCGTTGAATTTCATGACTTTTCTCCTAATGGTTTTGTATTTGAATCCTGCTGCTAATAGGTCTTTAATATAATTGTTAATATTTTCCTTCCTATGTGCTTCATATTTACACAAGTGATAGTTTCTAAACATAAATGCTTTGAGACCTGCGAATTTGTGCGATGCAGGTGATTTAGAATTAGGATGGATGCAGCTTCGGATTTCGAATGGTTTAACAATCATTTTGTAATCTATTGAAAGGCGGTCTCTTGATACGGAAAGGTCAAGATATTTGAGTTCATTACTGTTTTCATATGTAATAGAAAAAGATAATTTAGTTGTGCTTTGTAATTCGCGTTGTATATTTAAAACATTATTTTTAGATGCTATAACGAAAATGTCATCTACATATCGTGTACATATGAAGTCTGGGTTATTGTTGAAATATTTTGGAATGATGGATTGCTCATATTTATTTAAGTATATACTGGATAAAACGCCACTGATAGGGAGGCCCATGGGCCAACCATCTTGCATTGTGTACCATTTATCTTCGAAAAGAGTGAAAATATGGGAGTCAAGCCATGTCAGGAAAGCCATAATAAATTTAATTCTCTCGTTAGGACAAGATATTCGCAACAACTCTTTGTGTATAATTTGGATGGATGCTTTTCTATTGATTGATCCATATAATTCCTTAACATCCATCGTGGCCATAACGGAACTATGAGAGATTTGAGTGTTTTTAATTCTGGAGATGAATTGAAAAGATGAATTTATTGTGTATAAGCCAAAATTAAGGTAATCTATAATCAATTGATTAACCAATTTGGCTGTATCGAAATAATGCACGCCAGCGAAATCCATCATCAATCTAAGCGGTTCGCCTGGTTTATGTTGTTTTGAATTGGCAAACATTCGGGGAGGTCTGGTGGCAGAAGGATAAATCCTGTAATACTCGGATTTAGTGATCCCTTTGTCCTTAAAAGTCCGAAGTACACCATTAATAAATTTATCTCGGTCGAGTTTGATGTTAAAAGTGTTATCATGTACCAACTTTAATATTTTAATTTGGTCATGCATTTTATCTTTGTAATCGGTATTATTTAATAAAACATAACTAACTTTTACTAATAGTTGGGGAGAAAAAAGTTTTTAATTTGTTTGTCAGGTACCAGGATTCTCTATGCGAATCCACTGTCTCTCCTCCTCCTATCTTTATTAATGACTATTAAATGAGAATTTGCTACGCTTGGGAGGATTATAGTGATGATACGGCGGCAATTTCTTTGACAAAATAATAATAGAATTTAATTACTAATACGCTAATAATAAATTTATATAAATAACAAAGTAAGTTATATTCATACGCTTTATTAATTCATAACTATATTAAATATTTCCAATACTAAGAAGAGAATAAAATATATTAAAGTTAAGTGATTATCAAAAGTAAATATTCTTGGGATTCCGATTTTCCTTAATATGATTTAACACAGCATTCAATATTTACTTATAGTTTCAAGAATGTGATCACTTCTAATACATGAAATAAAGTTTTTTACCGGTAAGTTTCAACTATTCAATTATAACACTTTGAGAATCAAACATGCATGGGTTTGTTTGTCCTTAGTGGGATCCATTGTATGATCTTATTAAAATTGGTAGGTAGTCCAGAGTTCAAGGATTTAGATAAGCGATAGGCTTCACTCACAGCATTATCATGATTCCAGGAAGGAAGAAAGCTTTGGCAAATGAGCTCTTCTCTACTCACACATGGGATAACAGCTTAGAATGCTGGTGAGAATATCTTGGCACATTTTATTCATATCCTCAAAAAAAAAAAAACAATTAGTTTATAGCAAACTGTTTTTTAGAGATCACACAGAACACCAGGTAAAAGACAAAGATGAAGATGTGTGTTCCCCGAGGTCTCTTCTTTTTATACCCCTTCCCTAATTTTTAGTCTACCATTCACATCCTGTTTACACCTTTTTTAACTTTGACCAATTTACTGTATTTTTATTTCCAAAGTCGTCATCTTTCCCCCTTTCAGTGGCCATTTTTAATTATGGTGAAAGTGCTGTGTTTTTAACTTTAATTAATAGGAATTGTCCTACATTGGTAAAAATCAAAAGTAAAATTTAGTTATTCTCATTCTTTTTTTTTACTTTTAACTAGAAATTACAACTTACATTGTCTAGAATAAATCAAATTGTATTTACAAAAATACTATTCTCTTTTTTAAAAAATTTAATAATTTTAATTTTAAATTGCCAATGCTGGTTGTATCACAAATATGGTACAGTATAAAAAAGAACATTTTAAATATAATAATTTTATACATGGATGGAAAAAAAGATGAAAAAAATTGATTTTATTATATAGTAAGAAAATTAAAACAGATAAAACACTCCATTCCATATTGCCACTCAGTGCAAGACAGAGTAATCAATGGATGCCAGAAGGCTTGAGCATAAAATCCCCATCTAGTGCCTACTCCTCCAATATCCCCAGACTAGTTTCTGGCTTGTGGCCTTCATCAGCGAGGAGCCTTGGATCTGAGAGCACTGCACCTAGATCTTGGGATCTAATGCAATCTTCCAGAAGCCACCTTTTATCTCTACTTAACTACAAAACTATGAATCTTTATTGAAAACACAAATAATATTTTTAATCCAAGCTCATTAGCTTATATAGTCATATAGGTCTGAACTCAGTTCAGTACCTATACATTTTGGTGTCTTTGGTTCTTTAATAACCATAGCCACCACTATCCTATTAGGCAGGATTGGTTTTAAGCCAATAAACATCACATGATCACCATTTCTTTTTTTTTTGTAAATAACAGTTATAAGCTAGCATAATAAATGATGATGTTTATTGGCTTAAAACCAATCCTGCCTAATAGGATAGCGGTGGCTATGGTTATTAAAGAACCGAAGATACCAAAATGTATAGATATTGAACCGAGTTCAGACTTATATGACTATATAAGCTAATGAGCTTGGATTGAAAATATTATTGTGTTTTCAATTTAAGACTCTTAGTTTTGTAGTTAAGTAGAGATAAAAGGTGGCTGCTGGAGTTGTTACATTAGATCCTAAGATCTAGGTGCAGTGCTCTCAGATCCAATGTTTCTCACTGATGAAGGCCACAAGCCAGAAACTAGTTTGGGGATATTGGAGGCGTAGGCACTGGATGGGGGATTTTATGTACAAGCCTTCTGGCATTCACCGATTACTCTGTCTTGCAATGAGTGGCAATATTGTATGGAGAGTTTTGCCTGTTTTAATAACAGTTATAAGCAAGCATAAGAAATGGTGATCATGTGATGTTTATAGTAAGAAAATGTCAATAAAATCAACGAATGTGTAGAAGTGAAAGATTTTATGTGGAGGAATCTAAATGTACATTTAAAAAAAGGTTTAATAGTAAATAAAAAATAATTAGAAGTTAATAAAAAAGATTTTTCTACATTTTATTTTTTTAACTATAATTGTACAGTATGTAAACATGTAATTGTGTGTTGTACGCAATTTCAACATATGTATACATATGTAAATATACACACACACATATATGCTAAAAATGCATATTATATGATTTGTTTTTATTCATCAATTTTGATATCTATGAGATGATTTGGAATAGAAAAGTATGATGCCAAAGGAAGAGCCAAGCTTGTTTTTATAGAACATTCTGATTTTTACAATGGAAATTTTTATTTTGATAATGTTATTTTATATCTAAATAATTTATGAAAGAAAAAAATCAAGGAGACATATTTTATAAATATGTTAGATAATTTGCTGAATGAACAGTTTAACTGGATAAATATATTTAAGTTTTGAAAAATTAGTCAATTACATTTAAAAATTATCATTTGTAATTTAGATGTTAATTTAAATTTGAGTTTTAATTGTTATATAGTATGCTAATGATAGTAATATATATGCTATAGACTAGCTATAGCTAATAGTTGTAGATTTTATTTTTGATATATTACATTTTATAAGATTAATTCCAGTTTTTTTAAAAATATGTATATGCCACTTGATTTTTGAGTGAATGATTTGTGCTTTTATTATTTTTTTATGTTTTTTTTTTCTTCTCTTTTTAGGGAATCCATTATTTCCCCCTTCCACAAATCATAATAATTTTTAAATATATTTCCAAGAAGTTAAGGACAGAAGATTTAAAATAACTATATGTATAAAATAAATTAAAACCAAATACCTAAAAGAGGATAGAAAATAACTTCAGACTCAAGTGAATGTTAGCCATCATTATATTTTTTTGTATATAAATGTTTTTACAGTGTCTTTTAAGGAAAACCTCGAATTTTTTCTTCCATCAATTTTTACTTTTCAAGACATCATTTTAATTGTCTTTTAATATTAATATATTTTTTTTAATTAGAAAATTATAGTAATGAAATTTGTTTTCAGATGACTAGAAACAGTTAATCAAAGTTTTCTTTTTTTTTTTTAAATGTAGAGCAAATTACTTTATATAATGATCTTAGTAATTATAGTGTTATTACAATTATTGTTTTTTCATAGTTATAATTGTCAATAAATTTGAGAGCAGCTTGTTAAATGACTGGTAGAATGGTGACTTGTAAAAGTTTATTATAAACTAAATTATATATATATCTTATATATATATGTCTTCAGAATTAGCATTCCATTGTGAATATATTTTAAACATGATTTTTACTTTTCAAAAGCTTTCCTGAAAGTTTGCAATCATTGATATTACCTTTTTAAAAATACATTTGCATCACTCTATAGTTGAATATTTTTTTATAAAGATTGGTAAATGTATTCAGCAACATAATGGCTTCTTGTAAGATGTATACAGTTTCTCTATTGATTATTATATCTGACGATTAAAAATAGTATTTTTTACAATTACTCTTTTTTATTAATTTAATTATTTTTTTAATTTATTATGTTTGATAAATATATATACTCACATGGATTTATTTATATGTTTAATCACAAATTATTAAGTTAACTGGGCTTAAGAATACATTTCAAAGGAATTTATATATTTCCTATTTTTACATTTATTCAAAAGTGGCATTAAAATTAGTGCAGTAAACTTTAGTACTGTATTCTAACGATTTCAAGGCAATGGTATTCTCTACAATTCTCAAAACCAATATCTGACAAACACAATTGGACTGGTCAGTTTCTACAATTAATTTATCATATACTTTGAGCTGCTTAATAAAATAACTAAACCTCTCACGATATTAGTGCATACATATAATGGAACCTTGAATCCACTATATTTTGTTTCAAGAAGCTTACAAATGATATGAATTAGTCAATAATAGTTCTCAAATTGTTTACAATAAGTATTGTTTGCATAAATAAAGACACTATACTAAATATATATAAACATTAAAAGCATAAATCTAAACTAGTCAATAAATAATCATAATTGCTTCAAATTCACAGCTCAATCAGATTAGCCAAAAAATAAACTCTAAAACCCAAGCAATGGTTTCACTGCTACAAGCACTTGGGAAGTCTGCTTATAATAATGAAATTATTGGTTATGTTTTAGAGTTTATTTTCTGGCTTATCTGGTTGAGCTGTGAAATCGGAGTAATTTTGATTAAGTATATATATAATATCCTTTTGTAATATATTTCACAAACTATTTTAGTATTAACTTTCATAATAATTAATAAAATTGACAATATATGTACCTATATATTTATACAATATACTTAACATTTTTTAAAAATCAATTTAGAATCTAAATAAATGTACTTGAAGTACCCTTTTTTATGTCTTAAATTAATTTTTAAAAAATTAAAAATTTATTGTTCAATATAAACAATAAATTAAAAATTAATGATCCATGCTTCAAGTACACTAAAAAATTAATATAATGTAATGAGAAAATAGTACGAAAATTCATTGGTTTTTAAATTGGCCTTTTTTAAAAAAAAAAAAGAAGCCATGGCAAATACATGTATGAATATTTTAGAATAAATTGGTAAATACTTTCAAATTAAGTACAAATATTAATAATTAGATTTTTTAATAATTTATATTGAATTGTTTTGATTACTTTAAATTTATTCTTTAGAAAATAAAATTACTTGTTTTTTTTTATTATATACAAAAGTGAAAATTAATAGTTTGTGGAAGCAATTATTCATATATATATATATATTTGCATATATATAAATTGCTCAAATGCAGTTTACTAATATATATTTGCATTTCTAAATTATAATTTATTAATATTCTTATTAACTAAACATTTGAAAACAAATTATTACAAAATCTAACCCTTCCTTTTCTAAACATATGCTGTCATAAATGAATGTTGGAATAAAAATGAAACAATAAAATAGTAATTTTTACAAAAAAAGTAGCATGAAATGATTAGTAAATATTTTTATATCTGACTTTAATCGCAATTTTATGAAAATTAAAATAAACTTATTCACAAAATTATGAATCAATTTAAAATAAGTGTTACAAGTTTTTATTTTATGATAATTATTATATTTTTTGAAGTTTTTTTTGTGTGTGTATATATTAGCTTTTTGAAACAGTTTATTTTTAACATCACGTAAATTGAAATTATTATGAAAATTGCATCTTCAAATACTAAATATTAAATCTAGTGCATATAGTAATCTAATATTTAGAAAAGATGTTAAAAGCAATCTTTATTTGTGATCTTAAATTAGAATTGCTCCCCAATCATATTTTATTTAATGAAGAATTAAAACAAAAAATAACAGAAGCAAACTTTTTTTTTGAGTTTACATGAGCCTATGAAGAAGCATCTATGAAAAGATTAAATAAAAAATTTTAAATTAAAGCAGTATCAGTATTTTACTGGGATTTATTAAAAAATTACAGAATTTAAATACTTTAATTATATAATTACTGTGATATTAAAATTATGCATAAGAATGATTTTAGAAACTAGGCTAATGAAAAATGATGAAAGAAATAAAATACAATATCTACATGATATTAAATTTTTTATAATTTCAAGTTTTTGGACCACCCACAAAACAGTTGTACTATAAACTAGAAAATTAATTTTTTGCTATAAATTTTCATATTTTTTTTTTCAGACAACATATAAATGAAATAGCAGACGATAATACAGCAAATATATCAATTTCACTCTATGGTAAAAAAATAATAGTTTTTTGTAGGGAAAAGGGCTCTTCAACAATTCATTATTGAGGAACAGCAAGAGAAGACATTATCCACCAAGCTTAACAATTGTTGGATAGTGAGGGTTTGGTTGATAATCTATTTATTTATCAATCAAATTTAAATGGTGCTCTGTATTGGGATTTAAATGCTCTTTCTTGCTCACCATTATTTGCAGGTTTGCTGCTATCAAATGTACTGAGTAATTCAGCTACCCATTTTACAGTTTTTCTATCAGTGCCTATTAGCATCTGTTCAATGTCATTAGGGAAGCTACACCTAACTATGTGTACAATCTGGCTTTCAGATAATGGATCAGCAGTCAAGGCTCTCAATTTGGCTACTTGCTGTTGAAAAAATGGAGTGAATCCTTCTTCAGATCTGCATTTCTCTTGGGCAATAAGGTGTTTGATTTTTTTCCTTACAATTCACACTCCAGTAAGAATTTAAGAGCCTGTTTAAATTTGTCAACATTTACAGGTTTGTCGAACAAAGACTCCCACTATGCCAGAGATGCACTTTGGAGCTGACTACAAACAATTGCAATGTTAGCCTTTTCAGCCAACTTATTTAAACTAAAATATCTTTCTAAACTGCTAATATACTCAGTTGAAGCCCCCTGTGTGTCCTGGAAAAACCCTGATTTTTAAAAATTGATTGACATTTCTGGGATTAGAATTATATATGTGTGTATCAATATCTGTGTACACTCCTTATTAACATCCAGTGACGATTTTCATGTGCAATACTTAATTTTTCTATAGCCAAATCTACCTTAGATATTTTCTTTTGTTTTATATTTAGCTCTATTTTGACTTACCTCTCCATTATATCTTCCTGCATTTTAATTTGACTCTCACCTTTCATCTGAATATTTTCAATTGCTCAAGTAAAGTAGTTGATTTCTACCTTTGCTCAAGTCAACCCTTGCCTATTCTCTTATTTTTAGCTCAATTATCTCATGCAATTGTTCAAATTTCTTATCCTGATCACCTTTATTTAACTGAACTTTGAGATTTACTTCACTAACTTTCTAATTCTACAAAACGATTTTCCAAACTACCTCTTATTTGCTCAGTTAATGCTCTATCTGTTGTTTGTTTTCTTTTGTTTGACTCTCAATTTGATTTTTAATTCCTTCATTTTGTTCTTCAAATAATTTAAACATACTTTACATATTTTTTTAAATTTCTTTATTTTGTGTTTTAAAATCTCCAGTTTGTTTTTCAAGTTTTCTATTCAATTATGTGTTTTAAGATCTTCACTTTGTTTTTCAAACTTTCTTTTCAATTCTGTGAATATGAATATATTCTGTGAATATGAGAATGTTTTTAAATTTGCTATAAGAGTCTTAGTTTTATTTTCCTGAGCTTCCATTTTTGCTTTAGACCAGAAGTCAGAAACTAATCTGGAGATATTGGATGAGTAGGCACTAGATGGGAATTTTATGCACAAGCCTTCTGGCATCTATTGATTACTCTAGCTTGCTGTGTGTGGCAATACGTATAGTGAGTCTTGCCTGTTTTAACAATAGTTATACACAAGCATAAGAGATGGTGGTCATGTGATATTTATTGGCATAAAAAAAAATAGTTAACTTTTTATAACAATAGAATTCTCACTCTTCTTTCTATCATGCAACTTTTCTAGAACTGCAAGGTTACTTTAATGCCTTATTTTATTTATTAGCATATTACTATTATCTCTACCAATCTATTTCTATCAGTATTTTTGTCCAAGACATTTATGAGTTTATTGATTTATTTTTATTTATAACAAAATAAATGGTTATATTTCTCATCCAACCAAGTATTTATATTCTGTATTTCAATGACTAATTTATATTTTTCTGAATTTTAATAATAATAAAATAATACTTGAAAACTAAACTAGGTTCAATCCCTTTGTTTTAAACGATAATCCTGGACACTGACCCACAAATATAATGGTAACTAATCTTCTAATGATTGGTAACAAGTCCAGTTAACCATTAAAAAAACAATATTTGAATTAATTTTTGTCTAGGGGGATTTATGATAACTGAGGGGTCATCATGTACGTAGGGAAATGACTGCATTTAATTTATTTTTAAATGACAAGTCAGTGCTAGTCACAAGCAATGATCAAATTGAACATTCATAAAACAAGTTTCCATACACATTCAATATCCCCCTCCACCTAATACTTTATTATATTAACAAAATAAACAATCAGCCTGGTTTGGATGGAAACTGACAATAAAATTATTAACAACAATAACCTTAATTAAATAATAATGATAAAAAAATGTATTTATATTATAATGGTCGAGGTTTATCTGGTAGTTGGAGTCTTACTGTATCTGCCATACAGGGCGCCACCAGGCCATTCGAACCTGGGAAATTTATATAGTAGGCAGATACATACTGTTAAGATCTAATTTTTACATTTTTTATTCCGACTGTCAGCCCATGCTACTAGCTCGTGGAGTAGCAGAGATAATTTATAATTTATAGTTTTAATAAAGATTTATATTCTCAAAATATATTAATATTTAATTAACACACAAAACAACATTTATTGATGCACATATATAAATTTGAGGAATAAATTTAGATATTATTAATTTTAAATTTAAATTATTATTTAGAAAATCTGCACAGATGGACATTTTAATATTTTTACTTAAGAACGTTGCATGTAGATAGGCACATAGATTACTCAGTTAAAAACTTTTCAAAACAATCATTCAATCTCAGACTAAAAGTTCGCAGCCAACCCAACACCTGCTTCCAGATATATAAATGCAACCAATGTAATATGAAGATGCTAACAAAAACACGCTGACAGGAATGTGCATCTGACAGCATGATATTATTTGAAGAACATGACCCTCGTCCAGTACAGGAATGTGCATCTGTCTGGTGAAGGAATCATGTATATAAACTATCTAACGAGAAATGCTACATAATTCCTATCCATAGAGCTAAAAAGGGGTCAATATCGCAGGAAATATGTCTGCGTCCATTGCAATGCAATGATTACATCTTTGGGTCATGCATTCAATTGGGCTTTGCCCCGTATGCTAAACACGCTTCACATTACAGATATAAACACCCACATATCCCTCCACCAGCATCGACCTAACTACGAAACAAATAGCCTGAAATGAAACCCAGTCAAAATAGACACAAACAATTAAAATATAAAGTTATTGATGGAATTGCAGAAAGAAAACCCAATGGCACTCATCATAAGGTGCCGCATTGACCCCAATAACTTAAAAGATATACGAATGAATACGTTTGGACACTCAGCATGAGGTTTCATATTTACCGATATATATATAGTTTAATCATATGAAAATAAAAAAAAAACAACTAAATGTTAATGAATCTATGCAGCTATCTACACCCAATTTAAATTTAATACATTTAAATCATTTAGTCAATAAATATTAATAAAGAAATGGAAATGATTTAATTAAATTAGCAAACTCAAATATATAAAATTAAACATTAACAACTGATTTTGAAATCTTAATAAGTCAGATAAAGGTTCATTTTAAAAGTTATGTTTAGCTGTTCATTAAAAGCTTGTTAAATATTGACGAAAGTTCTTAATTACTTTTTAAAATTTTATAGTTCATACTTTACAGTAGAGGAGCTCACGGTTCTTTGGGCCAATTCTGGCGAAGTCTTTATTATTCAAAATTTCAGAGAAGACTGGTCTGTTCATACTGTAGTTCTCAATCCGGAGGCTGCCATAGCTGGTTCAATCCTGGAACTATTTTATTGTAGGACCCATATGATTCGGGTCTACAATAGTGCCATTCATAAATTAACAGTCACTTCATTTGAAATAAGAGAGAAAGAGAGAGTGAAAAGTGCGTCTTTTCACCCTTCTCAAAAAATCAAGCTGGAACTAACTTTGATTGGAAATTTTTATTTTTATTTTAATCCTCCGGATTCTTTGAACATGGTTTTCTGTTCCAATGATTTTCATTAAGGTCTGAGCGTTGGTTGCTGCTTCTATTGGACATTGTAATTTTTTTAATCTCTTATCTGACTTTTTAATTATATAAGAGCCCCAAAGACTAGTTTGCTTTTCGTTTAATTAATAAAACAATCATTTCCATTTACTGAGATTACATAGGAATCTTAACATAGAAATTAACATTTATTTCTATTTTCATTTATGTTACTTTTTAACAAAAATATTTTATCTTTAGATCTTTACTTTTTTTTATTTATAAAAAAGTATGTTCAAATACTTTTTTTTTTATTTAAAAAAAAAAAACTTTTTGAAGTTTTCCATCTGTGCGATATATATATGTTAAACATAACTTTTTAATTTTGGCTTTTAGTTTTTAATAAATGATTTTATTTAAGATTATTTTCCCCATTATTTTTAAATTCCAAAATAATGTAAGTTACAAAGATTTATTCCCTCATACATGATCACCATATAATTTTCTTAAAGTTGGGTTGATTTCCTTTAATGTCTATATATATTGTATCTGTAAATGTGGAAACATGACAATTAATCACTAAGTTTTAATGTCTGCTGGCAATATAATTTTTAGCTTCTTTTGGTTCATTCAGAGATATTTTCCTGAATTTCTATTGCAATTTTCTTCTGAGCATTTAAAATAGATAGGTTTGCAAATTTGTAGAAGTACATTTCTATGTGATAATCTCTTTAGATGACTGGTTTTCCTCATATAGCAAGTAACTGTCAAATATTGCTTCAATAACAAATAATGATGAATAGATTAGCAGAGTCAAGGTTAATTTTTAGGGCATATTTTGGAAAGGTCAGATAAAGCATTCTGAAGGGTTCTCTACTCCATAAAAGGCATGATATTAACTTTAAAATCCTTACAAAATTTTATTGACTTCTATGCAGTAAAAGACGCAATGAAAAAGTCTGTTACAATTCCTCCATGACTTTTTGGAAAACATACCACATTAGAAAGCTTCTGCTGATTCCCATAGCAACATTTTTATTTTTCTCCAGCTATTTGTGACTGGTTTCTATAGCAATGTTTTATTTAAATTATGGTAATATTTTTTAAAATAATACATTTATACCAACAAACAAAATAAATAATAATAGCAAACAGTCTGCTACACTCACAACACATATATATAGTTCCCTATGGTTAACCTCTGATGAAGTATTGCTACACACATAACATACTATACACATGTATAGTTCACTTTGGTTAACTTCCACCGATGACTATTACTACACAACACAATCTTTATATATAATTCTCATTGATTAATTTCCTCTGACGCCCTTTAAGACTGGCTGCTTTCAAGATGGTTGCCACTGGTCTCGGTTTCCCAAATAGTTTGGCCCCGGTCTATTTCAGCTGCATGTGAACACATTTGGCTTTGTCGAAGAGCATTATGACTCACTATGAGATTTCAACTGCAATTACTTCCATCTCTCTGCAACCAAGCTCTTGGTAAACTCACTGGAAATCTGCAGGAAAATTAACTTCATATCTAGCTGCTATCAAACGGTTTCCTCCGGCTCCAGTTTCCCAAACTCTTTGGGCTGTTCAGCTGCTGCCTGTGAACACATTTTCACTGTAGAGTGCTACATATTCACTGAAGCTACTGACACATCTCTGCAAAATGAACCATGCACTTTGTTGCTTACTTTATAATTTTTTTTATTGTATGGTGGAATTCATCTTAGCTTTTAATTACACAATTATTTATTTTCATATATGGTAATGTTTTAGGTCTACACAATTAATTGGTGTCCTAGGAATTCGTGTCCATATAAGATAATTTATAAAGTGTATTCCATTTATTAATTAGACTTTTATCAAAAAATATTTGTAGTCAAATATTTCTTGGGATTTATCAATTGTAATGTTCTTATCGCAATTAATGTAAATTTAATCATTAATTAAATCTAATGTTTATCGATAAGCGATCTAAAATATATTACTACTTTTTTTGGAGTACACAAACTTATGTTAATGTTAATGTAAATATTTTTACAAAATATCACATCTTTACACTATTTTTAACATTTTAAAAACGCATAAAATTTATTCTATATACATGACCTTTGATATTTTGTTATGCATAACGAAAACTATTTGCATTAAAGCAACACCTATAAACTCGGATGAGAGGGTTACGATATATAAATGATTTTATATTTATACATGAAGTTGCTAAATGAGATGAAAATGAATATCTGAATTGATTCAATATTATATGATTGACCTATTTATAAATTTTTTATTTTATCTGCATGAAATCATTGAACAGAAAAGTTAAACATATGAATTTGTTGGTTGGAACTGATCGATTATGATTGATCATGAAATTATTAAATGAAGGGAGAATAAAATATATGAACTCTATTATAATCATATTAATAATTTTATGCAAGTTGGGAAATTTGCAGTTGAAATTTACTTCATCGAGCTACAATCAAACTACTTGTGCTTCATTGCATTAATAAATTTTGTTATTTATTAATCAATTTGTTCATTTTGTTTTATATATGATTAAATGTTAAAACTTTTGACACACATATGCTAATTAGTAAAAAGTTCCGAGAACATGCAAATTGCTGAATGATGTGTCAGGGTGCCACTGTCAAATTTGATACATAATGATGGTTATTATCCTAAATAATTCCAAGTAAACATTTTCTTTTTGAGCGTTGGTATCTGACATTTCTGCAAATAGAAACCTAAAACAAACAAAATACCTGAAAGTGATTGCGATAATAAAAACCATTATCATCATTTATCTTGAATTAATTTTGGTCGAGTTAAACAGGATTTTTAAGCTTTGTAATCTTGAATATCATATTTATTATATATATTATTGATTAAGATTCAAACCTGAATCACAAGTATTACCACTACATAAGATTAAGAACTAAGGAAGCATTATATGCATGTTTACTGTACTATACATATATGAATTCCTTCTATAATTATTATCAGAACAATGAATAATTCATTTGTTAACTGTTCAATTCATTATTTTCAGTTTCCTTTCTACTGATTATTTTTCTCTGAGGAAGTAAGTTATCTTTTAAGTAATTAGCATTCTACAGAGTACAGTTTAAATGTAACTTCATTTCATATCTACTGAATCATTCAACCATTTATTATTTCTATAAAAAAAACTTTGTAATATGCATTTTATTCTAATTAGTTTATTTTTAGTTAAATCTTATTTATTATCAAAAATAATCCTAAGTATTTTATTTTAAAATATATATGAATTAAATATAGTGCTGTTAATATATATTGGGAATAGTTACATTACGATATAAGTCCTATTAATATAAATGGATAGTATGGATTCAATAATATAAGGGATTAGATTGACATAATGTCTACATTGGTATGACTGCAATATCAAATCTATCAAGGGTTTGAGCGTTCCATCATTGGTTTTTCAATTGGTTGGTAGAGTTGTTCAAAGGCTGAGAAGATTGAAGCCTGACCATTAAAGTTTAAGGAATTGCTATCTTAATATAAGTTGAGCACTGTTTGTATATGTTGGAAGATTATGATCTGGCTCAATTGATGAGTTTGGGTTCTATATGAAATGTGTGTTAGGTATCGTTTATCTTTTTCATGTGTTTTTATGTATATTGGTTGGTTAAGATAGACTGTAGGATGAATGTAGATTGGAAATCCTAAGTGCAATCCCTCTTTCTCTCTCTCTCTATATATATATATATTGTAACAGACATACACAGCGGTGAAGAGACATGGGACTCGAATTAGGGCTGTGGAGGATGAATCCCTAAATAAGATAGAAGAATTAACATAGTATATTAATATAGATAAACCTTTTTATTTAAATAAAATAAAGATTCAAACTCTGGATTGGATTTTTAATGTATTTTAATATTAAATTAGCATGAACACAACGCGTATATCTATATGTAACAATTTAACTTTAGATAGGTTTACATTTATTATGTTAATACTGAATAATCTTTAATTGTTGTTAACAGGAGTTTTACAATATTGCTTTAGGTCGTGCACGAATTCATTTTGCCAAAATAAACTCTTCACACAAGAAATGAAAGATTGATGAATGATTTAAACTAGTATGAGCCAAACGGTCAAAGTTATAAACCTAGTTTATATCACAAGATTTTTTGTTTCATTTTCATTTATTATTATTCAAGTGAAACTACCCGTACATGTGAATGGTTCATTTATTTAAAAAGGGCAGGTAACTTTAAACCAAGCACACTATAGGAATTTATAAAACACTTCTCTAAACATTATTCACATTTCTCATACCTAAATGACTTATTGGGATGAAACAAAACAATTTAATTAATGGATATTGTAACTACCAACAGAAAGGTTAAACATATACATAGGAAAGTCCAGCTGGCCAAAGAATAGCTTCATCATTGGACGTATTTGCAAGATGTACATTTGCACATATGGCAAAGTGGTACGAAGGTTAAGGTAGGTTTGGTGATATGAGCGCCAGCATATGGTATCCCCCATAGACCATCTAAGACCTTAGCCTCATGTTCCACAATGAGTATAATGCCTGATTACGAATGATTTTAAGAGGAAGACAAATTTTGGATTCTCGAAGGTTCCCGAATGACAAAGCATTTGAAATATTAAAGAGATGTTAAGCTATGCCAGCAGTACAATATACCTATGAGAATAAAACTAATGATTAATATTATAACTTTAATGGTTTAATCCTCTATATAATGGTATGCATAATAGTGAATCAGGCCACAAATATTTAATAAGACATTTAATTAATATTAATTCTTCCATTTAATTAGACATTTACACTTTCCCATATATACTTGAAACAAAATTAAAGCTTCCCATTATTCAACCCACTTGGATGGTTATAGTAATTAATGCTTAATTAGTGCGATCTTTCACGAACAAAATAAAAAAAATTTTAAACGAGAGTTCTAGATCAATCAACCCTGTGAGTCTATTTTAATATAATAAATATTAAATTTTTGTAGGGAGCAAATGATAAATAAATTCTTATTATTATACTTTACTTTTTTTTTTAAAAAAACAAACAATTATATATCAAACTTGCAAGGTTGAGCTGAATTGGCATATTAATAAAAGAAAACTTTAAAAAGATATTAAACAGAATGCACAGACTTATAAAGCTAGAATAAAGTGAAATCGGAGTTAATATTATAAGAAAATATATTATGAATTATAGGAGGTCTTACAAGCAAAGATTAAGTATAAATATATATAAAAAAAAATAATATTTATAGGCAACCAGAGACAACTCTACATAGATAGTGGACTGTTACCTCGGCATACTCTGGGAATGATTAAATGGTTCATTCTTTGAACTTCAGTTTGTCAGGATCAGCTTAGTGGTCAGCAATCTTGGTCACTACTACTTCATCGGTGGCAGCATTCCAGAGGCAGCTCCAAAAGGCATGGGAAAGATGATTCGGGTTCCTACTCGACACATCTTTTATTACGCTATATTCTTTTTTTGTTATGGAAAAACTCAATGAGCAAAAAGAAAAAGCCAAGCAAAATCAAAAAGCCCCTTTATCTCCAATCTACTCTATTTATATGTCCCCAACTGTGACAGGAATGCCTTGGTTCATTTGCCCAGAAGCAGATAAGACAATTAATAAATTTTATTTCAATCCATTCTTAATTGAAAGCAAGATATAAAAAGATGATAAGGTTAAAATCACATTCCAGCTCAAAAGAATTTAAGAATAAAATAAATGAAACAAAAATATTTCATTAGCGAAATATTTTTCGTTAAAATAAAAAAAAACTTTGTTAAAAAAACAATATTTTAATTAATGAAAGTTGAGTTTTTAAAATATTTAATTAGTGAAGCAAAACTTCACAATGGATTTAATTTGAACTTGCCATCTTGTTTATATCTTTTATTTTTTTTACAAAATGAAATTAAATGCAAATAATTTTTACAAAAATGACAAATTTTACATGACTAAAAGGTTTCACACAATATTCAAAATTATAAAATATTTATTACATAGTAAAGTTTTAGCATATTTTAAATATATATATGCGTTGCCACGTAATAGGTGATGGCAATGTTAGTACATTAAATATAATTGCTGGGTTTGAATTCTTGTAGATTGTTAGATTTTAGGAATGAAACCATGAAGCTCACTCTGACGACAGTGACTGCTTCAATATATATATATAGGTGTATATATATATATTTAATAATGTGATACACATATATTTTTATATATTTGCAGCTTTGAAGAAGATTCTTTAATAACCAAAGCTTTTAGCTTAAATCAGAAGTTAAGTAAATAAATGCTTGACATTAAGTGATTTAATAATAATATTTATATTTGATATAACCAAAACAAAAATGATAGGGGATGAAAATTTGATTATTTTATATATACTTTAAATTACTGGCATTATTGCATTATTAAATTGGATAAAAGAGTGTGTTAGATTATTTGTTTACACGCACACTCCTATATGTAAAGATAGAAGAAAATATTTTTAAACAACTATTTTGATTTCATCAAAAAGAAAAATAACATACTGCAGAAATGTTAATATAGTAAAATTAACTCATATCAGTAATTATATAAAATTCTTAAAGCACTATCAAAAGAAAAGGCCAATTTTGATATAATTGAACTTGTTAAGAAAACCACTTAAATATAATTATTGTTTTATATTACAATTTATACATTAATGTAAGTTTTGCATTGAACAAAAATTTCAAAATATTTGTTACTTAAATCCTTCAATATATTTTTGGTTCAGAATAATTTTTTCAAAAGACAAATGTTTGAATAATAATTTGTAAGAGTATTTACCTTTTGAAAGAATTCAAAAATGCATTTAAGGATTCAGATAACAAGTATTCTAAAATATTTGCATTGTCAAGAAACAATACACAAAATTATTGCAGTATAATTATTTTACGAGGAATACTGGAAAATAAGTTTTTAAAATATATATAATAGACAAGTAATAAATACAGCTAAAGAGAGTTTAAAATAAATTTGTTTATTAATCTGCTGAGTTAACTTTTGACACTGAATGTCTATTTCAAAGCATAACTGGTAGATAATTATCTGACTATGGGAGCAATTCTGACTATAAGGATTTGACTGGGCAGGCTACTTCACATCTATATTCGACAACCAAATTAGGCATTCTATAAGACACAGTTGTCAGACCGCCTGATCCAAAACCCTGGACCAATATGCTATTTATTACCATCATCTATTTGAAATTGACATCCATACTTTCTAAAGACTTCAACATTGGTTTTTGAAGTCATCCATCCCCCAACACATTAATAAGTCGAAGGATAAAGTTTACAATGATGTCAAAGCACTAATAGTATATGCCATAGACTACTGCAATAGCTTGTGCCAATTTAAAATCAAGAATTTTCCAACATACCTATTTAAATAGAAGAGTGAAAACGAATCCATCATACAGCTTTGCGGTCCATGAGAAAGCAGCTGGCCACCTTTTAAAACCTACCTTTCCCTCAAGAGTAATCGCAAAAAAAAAAAAAAAAAGATTAAGAAGCCTTGGCAAATAATCAATCCCACATATAAAATAAATGTACAAGCCAATAGTATTCATCGCAATAGACACTGATTGTTCAACCTGACAATATAAAAGGCATTTCACAATTACCTGTAATTTTTCTAAACACTGCCAAGTCTAATCGTTTATAATCTGAATTACTACCACATTCTGTTAAATATTTATCAGTTATGCTTTGAGACAGATACGATATCTAAAGATAACTCAGCAGATTAATAAATGAATTTTTTTAAGCTCTCTTTAGTTGGATTTATTATTTATTTGTCTATTACATATATATAGACAATGCTTATATGGGCATTTTAGAAATATTGATTAATAAAAAAAAAACACATTAAAAATATTTAAAAATCTATATCAAAGCAATTTATATATTGATATAAAACAAATCGCGATTTGAGAAGAAAATGGAAAAATTAGTTAAATGTATGAAGATCAAACAAAATTAAGAAAGATTAAAAAATTTATAATTTAACAAATATATTTGAGAAAAGAAAGAAAATATTAATAATGCCAGTAAATTAAATAGAAACAGTATTGGAACAAACATAAAAATATATAGAAAAAAAATTATAGAATGCATATTATTTTGAAAATAAAGATGTTTATAGGACAAACGTACCTAATCAGCCAGCATGCAAACAGCAGATCCAAGCAATAAGACTAGCACAAAAGAACTAATAACGAAGCATCCAAGCAATCAGTAAATAATAATGATAAGCATGAACATACAGAACTTTGCTAACAAACACTAATAGCAGTTGAGAAAACTAATTCTAATCTTAAATCTCACCTAAATGAATGTAAAACCACTAAACATCACATGATCACTATCTCTTATACTATCACAATTGTTAATAAAGCAAAACTCTCCATACAGTAGTGCCAACCAGAATTATCAATGGATTTTATGCATAAGTCTTCTGGCATCCATTGATTACTCTGATTGGCACAGGGTGGCACTACTGTATGGAGAGTTTGCCTTGTTTATTAATTATTTGCTAGTATAAGAGATAGTGATTATGTGATGTTTAGTGGTTTAACACCAATCCTGCCTAATAGGATAGTGGTGGCTATGGTTGTTAAAGAGCCAAAGACACCAAAATGTATGGGTGCTGAACTGAGTTCAGATCCATATGACAACTATTGAGCTTAGATTGAAAATATTGTGTTTTCAATTTCATTTCAATAGTTTTGTAGTTAAATAGAGTTAAAAGGTGGCTACAGGAGGGTTGCATTAGATCCTAAGATCTAGGTGCAGTGCTCTCAGATCCAAGGCTCCTCACTGATGAAGGCCACAAGTCAGAAAGTACTCGGGATATTGGATGAGTAGGCACTAGATAGGGATTTTATGCACAAGCCTTCTGGCATCCATTGATTACTCTGGTTGGCAGGTGGCACTACCATAAGGAGAGTTTTGCCTTTATTAACAATTATGTGCTAGTATAAGAGATAGTGATCATGTGATGTTTAGTGGTTTAACACCAATCCTGCCTAATAGGATAATGGTGGCTATGGTTGTTAAAGAGCCAAAGACACCAAAATGTATGGGTGCTAAACTGAGTTCAGACCCATATGACTAAGCTATTGAGCTCAGATTGAAAATATTGTGTTTTCAATTTCATTTTAATAGTTTTGTAGTTAAGTAGAGTTAAAAGGCGGCCTCTGGAGAGTTGCATTAGATCCTAAGATCTAGTTGCAGTGTTCTCAGATCCAAAGCTCCTCACTGATGAAGGCCACAAGCCAGAAACGAGTCTGGGGATATTGGATGAGTAGGCAGTAGATAGGGATTTTATACACAAACTTTCTGGCATCCATTGATTACTCTTGTTGGCACAGCGTGGTACTACTGTATGTAGAGTTTTGCCTTGTTTACTAAATGAATGTAAAAAGGCAAATTGTAACATATACACATGTATGTATAAAATTTTAATATATAAAGACAATATGACAATGTATTTACAAACTCCAATCGAATCCATGTTCACACAAAATGTAACCCAAGATATGTAATAATAACTTAAAGGCTTGTAAACAACCTAATTTGTTACCTGATTTCTTCTGACTTATGTATACATCAACCTTGTACATACAATTGCCATGTTGAGTCATGTAAGTATGAGTATAAGAGAATGTAAGCCAATATAAAAACTTTCATCTGAAATATAAAGTTGCTTTTTGAAACCAAAAAATGTTTATAGAATATTTAATAAAGTAAAAAAAATGATTTGAATATTTTAAAAATGAAATTGATAATGTGGATACACAAAATAAAACAATTATTGTTGGTAATAAAAGTAAAATATCAAAATGTAATAACAATAGAAATATGATATAAGAATAATTTTAAAAAGGGATGACTAAAAAAGAAAATAATTTTGGAATCTAAAGTATTTTTTTAAATTAAAAAAAGACAACCTTAAAAATAAATCTATAAGATTAATAAAAGCCATAAGCATTGTTAGCCGAGAGGTCATCGCAGCCTCCTAGCAAGCAAGTAGTTGGTTGCAGATGGTTGTGGGTTCGTGTCCCGGCTGATGCTATGACATATGAAAAAAAAAATTATGTGACAAAAAAAAGCATTAAGATGAACAATTAATAATCATATATAAAATCCGTAATTTTTCTGTTGTCTGATTGGTAAATATATGAAGGTTTGTCAAATTTGCAATTATGTTTATGTGAAGGAAGTAATTCCACCATTAAATAAACATGGAGGGAAAAACTCATTACAAATGCTTTTAACTAGAGATATTGTATATATTTCATGGCAAAGGTTCCCAGCATGTTGCAAAAGCAGCTACAAATGGCAATTCAGCATTATGGTGCTCTGTGCTTTCATGATCTGTCAATCCCCTAATATAGTTCAGATGAACAACATATGTAGCAATGTTTAATAAAAGAAAAACCTTTACATTAAATTTTAAAAATTGTTAAAGCAACCAATTAAAAAAAATTACAAGTATTATGTTTTAAAAAAATATTACAAAAATGATGGGTTTTTGTATTTTGACATAAGGCTAAAAACAATTTACAATTACTCGTGATGCTATCGCAAAAAAAAAAAAAAAATTCAAAGGACACTCCAGTAAATATATATCTTTATCAAATATAATAGATGTATTTAAAAATCTACATTTTAATTTAGCTTTATTAAAATTTGGAAATTATATATAATATTAAAATGTTTTGTTTAATTTACATTAAATATTGTTAAAGCAATCGGAGTTTTTGTATTCTGCCATAATGACAGTCTTTCAGACCGGTATACAATTCTCACATTTAAAATCTTGTTTAATTTACATTAAATCTTTAATTTTTTTTATTAAAACAACCAATTAAAAAAACCCATGAGCCTTTATAAGATCGGATGCATCTGGTTATTTTAATAAAATATCAAAATGGATCGATGTAATGGTTGGACTAAGTATATTTCAACATTTTATATTTTTTCAATTTGTTTACACAAATTGCACAGGTGCCACCTGGCTTTAAGCATCAGGAAATAAACATATTTAAAACAATATTTTATTCAATATGATAACAATTACACAGCACCATTTATAATGCTGGGCTAAATCTTGGAAAACATAAGTTACTCCCGATAAATGATGGGTGACCATGCAATCTTTTATAAAGTAACAAATCATGTAATAATAATTTATATACAAGTGTAATTATTAATTGATATAAAATTTATTTATTAATAAAAAATCATAACTATAATTTATACATTATAATCATTACTTGATATGCAAATTATTTCTTTAACAAAGTCCTTTAATCTTTATACATCATAATATCAATATATTCATAGGTAATGTAACACATTCCCTGTATCTTTAACTTTGGCTTCGATAAACTTGAAATATAATTCTATGCATGTATGAATCCATAAATTCAAACATTTTTTTCGACTTGCATGTCTTCTAGTACTTATATGTTCTATATGGGATAGACATAATAGCTTTCTTTATTATAATCCTAAATATAACCACTTATGTATGAACTATAAAGGGATGGCCTTTTGATCCAAACTAGCTGAATAAACCTATAGAACAATTATAAGGAGTGGCCTTTTGATTTGAAACCTAATTCAACACAATTTATACAGGGATAACTTATTCTGAGATCAATCCTTAATTCATTAAACCATTCTCCCATATGAATGCGAACATATGTGAACTATTAAACATTGAACAAACAACTGTGCATATATAAATTCATCTACATAAAACTAATTTTCAGTATTCAAATATAATTTTAACTATGAATGAATGAGGCTAATGGAAATAATTACATCTTTATGGTTATTTGTGATGTAGATAATTTTATATGTACATTGCATTTACATGATTATCATTCTTTATTTACCTCTTCCTCTTATAGTAACAAAATTTATAAGCTTAACATACATGTGATCATTATTTCTTTATCTCTTCCTCTTATTAGTAACATAAATTTCATAATTTTAACATGTGATATATAATTTTTTCTTTAAAAAAATAATTTAACAAGTAAAGAGAAGTTATTAAAAATTCATTTCTTTTTTTTTAGACTAGCAGTTGTTTTTTTTTAAAAAAATATCCAGATAATAACTGTTATTTACAAATAAGACTATCCAAAACAAAATAATTATATACTTCTTTTTTGACAAATATTAGAAGTTGGTTTATGGTGATAATAAGTCTTATAATTTTAGTTATCATTTAAATAAGATTATTTCTTCATTTCAGTCAGAGTTATTCAAAGTGTACCAGATTAGATCTAGCTGACTTTTAGCTGTGTCCTGCCTTTTTATTCACGACATAGTGAAATCTTGGGATTTGAATGAAGTATTATTCCAATCTGATCAAAAGAAAAACTGATTTTATATAAAAACTTATTTTCTTTCTTGAACCTTGTTTAAGTTTTTTTAAAAAAAAACAACAAATTTGCATATTTTTCTTAGAAGAAAAAAAAATCTTTTTTAAAATTTTTTTTTTATTGAAACAAATAATAGATTGTTCATTTCAAATTCTCAAACTTAAAAAAAAAAGATAGAACTTATTAAAAGTTTTTTTAAAATATGTATTGCGCATTTTATAAGCTGGTTATTCAGGCATTGCTTTATAACATAAGATTGTTCAGGTATAGTTTAATATTGGTGTAGAGAAAATTGTTTGATTTCTTCCCAATTGTAAGAAGTGTTGAGGGTCAGTAAAATTCTTATGTATAACTCTGTAGAAATACAATATATCCATATAACACAGACAATGTTTTCTTGATGCTGGTTGCATTTCTTTATCCAATAGATTAATCAGCATGAGAGGTAAGTCTTCATTTAGTTTTTGTGATAACAGTGATTACATTTCATTTTGGGAATAAAGTAAACATTGCTTTAATTTTATTTGTTTGTCCAGCTGCGAGGTTATGGCTGGCACATGACATAGTACATCACTTTCTGTTGATGCATCTAGCTTTTATTGTCAACCATCAAGCTTATCCTCATATATTTGGATGTTTAGTTTAACAGTTCCTGATTGCTTTCAAGTATTTTCAGTTGTGTTGTCATCTATTTGTGTTAGGTTCAACAGGTTCATCTATTATTTGTTCTTGTATTTGAATGTGTTTGTAATCAATTTGTACATTTTTATCTGATAGTTTTGGCTCAAATTCATTTAAAAGTTTATCACATATTTTTGTTTATTGTCTGATTTTAAAAGCAGCAGCTTGTTCATTGTCATAATTTGATCCATTGTTTTTTCTTGAATTTCTATTTGCTCATTTTTTGCTCATCATTTATTTGCTTTAAATCATCTAGTTTTTGTTCTGATTTGGATGGTTTACAAAAGTTATCTATCATTTGAGCCATATATTTATAATGATCATTCATCTGTTTTTGATTAGCTTTTATAGTTTGGTTCATTTACTCCATTTTTAATTCTGTCTAAATAATGTGTTAGTTATATGCAACATATCTAATCACGATGTTGCAATATTCTCATGCTTTTTTTTATTTTTTTATTAATATCTTCATGCTTTATTTGTTTGTATAAATGATCTGGATGGACATTGTCCATAGTTGAAGTTTCTAAGCTATCTTCTTCTCAGCTAGTTTCAGAAGTATTTGTTTCTATTATTTCTTGTTGCTCTTCATCCTTTTCATTTTAATACTCAAAATTTTTAAATGCAATAAACCCATGTTAATACAATTATAAGTGGATACACTACCAACCACACTAGATCTATGTTTTCTTCATGGCACAACTTGCTTTGTTTTTTTTTGGTTTTTTTGTTTTGTTTTACAATATAAATTACAATATAGAGAAAGAAAAAGTCTGGTCAATCATATCACTCATCTAACTTACATAAATGGGACTTTATAACAGATGAAATTTGAAGTCCTCACCCAGGGCAAAACAAAAATTTACAAATAGTACAAGTTACTCTTGATGAACGATGGTCTATAATATGTAATAGTAATTTATTTACAAAATATAATTAAAAACTTACAATAAAAGGTATTACTACATAATGGTCAGACTTAGCATGGTTCATTTATAATTACATTCATATCGGCCTTTCAAGCCAATTGTGCAAACACTTTGCGAGTGTTAAATAATAAATGAATACCCTCTGACCAATACAAAATATAGAATTTATGCAGGAATAAAAAGAATCCCTCTTATTCCTACGACTCAAATATTTATATATGAGCAAATCTGAAGTACAATTGGCTTGAAAGGCCGATATGAATGTAATTACAATTATATACAGATGTTATAAAAATAAATGCTTATTTATACATAGTTCATTTATTTACATTTTCTCTATTTATTTATTTACATAAATTACATGGGCACCATCTGGCTTTAAGTATCGGGGTATTTCTAGCATGTATTTAAAACAATATTTTATTCAATATAACCATTATCCATCCCTATTTGTAATGCTAGGCTAAATTACAAAGAACATAAATTAATGAAGTTAGACCAAGGAATCTTACATAAAGTTATAAATACTTATTAAATCTTGGGATTAGAATAAGTAGTATTTCTTTCTGAGTAAGAGAAAAGAAAAACTGATTTTTTATATTCAAAACTTAGTTTTTTTCTTGAACATTATTTTAATTTTTTTTACAACCAAATTTGAATATCGTTTTACTTAAAAGATAATTTTATTATTATTTATTTTTTATTTATCGAAATAAATAATAGATTGTTCATTTCAATATTATTTTGAAAATAAAGATGTTTATAGGAAACTTTTAATCAGCTAGCATACACAACAAGTAATATACAAAAGAACTAATAATGGATCTAACATCCAAGCAATCAATAACTAAACAATAATGCCAAGCATGAACATACAGAAGTTTGCCAACAAGCACTAATGTCAGTTGAGAAAACACCAATGTCAATATAGTCGTAAACCTCATCTAAATGAATGTAAAATTGCAACTTATAACATATACATATGTATCCATAAAATTCTAATATATAAAGATAATATGACAATGTACTCGCAAACTCCAATTGAATCCATGCTTATATAAATTGTAACCCAATGTATGTAACAACAATTACTTAGTCTTGTAAACCCACTTTGTTGCCCAATTCATAATTGTAAACTCCTCTGGCTTACGTTACATCAAACTTGTATATACAATTGCTATGTTCAATTATATGAATGTGTATATGAATGTAAACCAATGTAAAAACTTTAGGCTGAAATAAAGTAAAAAAAATAATTTGAAATTTCAAAAATGGAATTTATAATCGGATATAGAAAATAAATAAAACAACTATTGTAAGTAATAAAAGTAAAATATTAACAGGGGAATCTTTATTTTTGAATATTAAATTTTAAGGCAACACTCTCAGTCAGTAGACATTTTATATATTTATCTATGAGAGTTGGTTCATATTCTCTTAGTTTCTTTATTAATACTTTTTTCTAAGAACAAGCTTACTTAGATTTTTAGACATTATGCACTGCCACACTCATAGTATTATTAGCTATTTTCGTATGAGCATCTTCCTTGAATCTTTTTCTTTGCACCTTTTCCTCTCTATCCATTTTTCTGCCATTCCTGATATATATGGTTACACTACAAATTAATGTTTGCTTGGTGTCTTTTTGTTATCTAATAAAGGTTTTCTTGATGACAGCTGATGGATAAGCATTCTTCATTACTTTGTTCTGTATAAATCCTTTCATTTTGCAAATTACTGGTTTCTGAACAAAATTTCTTTGCTTTGTTCCATAATGATAGTATAATTACATGTTTTGTGCTTCTGATATGATTGGATGTATATGCCAATTACTTCACCTTGTCTTCAGGAAATCTTGTCATAAGAACATATAAAAATTCCAGTTATTGTTCTCATTCTGATTCCATTGTGAATTTAATTGATAGAGCTAGGTTATTGATGTGTACCCAGAATGATGCATCATGTGGCCATACCACAAATGTATCAATATAGTAAAATCACACTTTAGGTGAAATGGAAATGGAGTATTTATGGCTGTGGTTTCAAGTTCATCCATGTAAATGTTGCTGAGTAAGAATGACAGTGGTGAACTCATGGCCATCCCTTGATTTTGTTGAAAGGATTCAGTTATATTGAAAGTAAATTGTTATGCAAAGTAAATTGTTATGCAGAAGATTAATAGTACTATCACTAGATAGAATTGTTCTAGTTTGTAGACAATTATCATCATACAACTTTTTCCTTACAATGCAATTGCTTATGAAGTCCATGATTTATTATTATTTTCAGTCAGTATCCATTCACTGTATAATGTATCTCCAAGTTTAATACAATTTCTCTGATACACGTCATCTTTTCTCTACATCACAAGCTTTCTTATTTCATCTGTGCATCTCATGTATGTTTTTTATCTAGACCATTTATGATATCTTGACATCCAGTTTAGGGATTTCTATTATCCATGTTATAATGGTTAGAAATATATAGTCAGCTAAATTAATGCTAGGAATCAAGCAATGACCACTAGCATCTCTGTGTGTAATATCAATACAAACATTATAACAAACAGTACAAAGTCGAGCTCCATTCCCTATGCCTCAGGACAATTCCCACATGACCAAAGCATCTGAGAAGTTGGCATATGTCTTTTATATTCCACTAAGTCAGGGAGATACAAGAAACTCTTAAAACTATGTTAAATAATTTATTTAATTAATTGTAGTAAAGAGGACACAAAAAATTTATTAATAATAATAATAAAAAGAAACTAATGCAAGTAAAATTTATGTCTAGATTTAAACCCAAGATTGTTTGCATTTCTAGCAAGTTAAAATGAAATTTATTATTGACTAAACAGATTAATTTTCGCTAATATACAATAGAGGGACTATAAGCTTTATATGTCATAGTAATATCTAGGGTGGACATTCTACAGTGTTTAATAATTAATTAATGAATAATCAATCAGGTTAAGATAGGAGTATGTTGTGTTTTGCTTGATTTACAGGTTCATTTCCAAACCAACAGACAAATGTTGACAAAACTACTCAACAATTAATATGTACAATTTATTAATCACGAAATTATGTACGCATGTTAGTTAATCAATAAAGTACATTCAGTTTATACAATTAATAATGAGATATTTGTACTGAGTGATGGAACTCTCAGTGATATGATTAGCCTGCCTTGCAAGTTCAAGAGAGACTGTTTCGGCTGTACGTAGACAGCTTGCCTTGAGTTGACTGCAGACATAGGAGTTTCCAGTCCTAGGTTGACTTGCCTCACTACTGAGATGGCCCAATAATGGCTAGTGAAAACACCCTTGCTGATGGCAGAGGTTTCACTGGAGAGCACGTTCAGCTGTTCATGTTGATTGACCCTAACACTCTTGCTCACTCACTATCTATCTGCCTTGTATCCAGAAAGGCTGACTATTTAATGGCAGATCCCCTACCTTACTGAAACAATTGGATTTAGAATCATGCTTGCCCATTGGCCTGTATTTATCATTGGCTATGTGTTTGTCTGTACATCAGCCTATTGACCACCAGCAAACAATGCTCAATTTGATCAGGTAAGGAAGGAATCTGGACTAGTCCACTCTGAAGGCAAGGTCATATATGACACCCTTCCCTAGCTTAAATTAGTCCTGGAGAACATAGTCATCAGGATGTTCTGGACAATATATTGTCTGCTTTGTTGGTGGTCTTTGTTCATCACTGTCCCTGGCTTCTTCTTTGCTTGATGAACTAGTTTCTGGATGTTTACTCCTTGACTTTGATGTTCATCTTTCCTGCTTGATGTACTTATCCCTGGTTGGTTACTGCTTTTTTTAGCTTCTGTTGTGTGGTTGAATCTTAGCTGGTTGAGATGGCAGTGATGTTGATGACCATCTTCTGTTTGCACAATGCCAGTACAGAGACCCTTTAGTTGAGTCACCATGGCTGGTATCCATTTTGTGGACTCTTAAAACATACAACATAGTACTTGTGTATCTTTATGAAGTTTTATTTTGTTTTTCTCTTGTTCAGGTTTGGCATCAAGCTTCAGGGTTGATAGGATAGTTCTTGAAGATCTGTTGTGTAACAGTTCTGCTGGAGTGTTCTCTGTTGCTGTGCTTAGTTTGGAGTGTGGCACTAACAGAATCTTCATAATTCTGGTGCTCCAGATTCCATCAATTTTTGTGGTCAGCTTTTTGTTGAAGACTTCTGAGTAATTAGACTTCATCTTTGATAATGTGAGCTGGTTTACTTTGGTCACTTTGAACCCTAAGTGATTGAACCAGTCACAACCTATTAAATCACTATGCTTACCTAATGCCACAACTATTGGTAGGTATGTAGTTTTGTTAGGCATAGTAATTTTAACTCTTGTCTGACCAAAGAGTTATTTTTTCTTGCCCTAATAGTCTGATATTGACTTGCTGCTAAGATGCAGTTTATATTTATTTTTATTAATGATCACCCAAGTCACTGCAGACCTTGTGTCCAGTTCCATTTTAACTTGTGTATCATTAATTATGACAGTGTATAATTCCAGACTGGTCATCTTTAATATGATTTATACAGGCAACTTATTTATTTTTCTTATAGTTGCCTTTACTGTTTTTTGGAATGGGTTTTTCCATTCTCACGTTGGCTGTTTGTCTTTTTAATTTCAGTCATGCAACTTTTACATTTTTAACTTGCTTGCAAAACATACAAGTTTTATAGTGTTGTGGGCATTCTGTATGTATGTGCTTTTGTTCATTGCATCTATAGGAATGCATTAAACTATTTGATGCTGAATTATCTGAGCTGACTGAGTGTTTGACTGACCTAATGTTATGCTCGATTTTTTTCACATCAAACTTAGTAATTTTTTGTAAAGGGTTTGCCTGACTAGCTATTGATTCTGCTAGTACTGCTTGGGCTACAGCTGTTTCAAAATCTAAATCTGGAATCATTAACATTTTTAGCCATAAATTGTGATTGTTTATGCCACAAATAAAATGATCATAAAGTGCTTCATTCATGAAGTCTTTGAAATCACACTTCAATTCTAATATTCGGATTCTTGTTGCAAATTCTCTAGCTGTTTCTCCCTGTTCTTAATTGCTGAGATTGAAATGGTTTTTCTGCATTATTGTCAAGGATTTTGGGGGAAAATACTCCATGAGAATTGTCAATGCTTTGTCAAAATCCAGGTCAGCTAGGATTACTGCCACAGATTGAGACTTAAGTACGTTGTACATCTGTGGACCTATAATGGTCATTAGTGTGGCTAAATTTACCTCAGGCTTTCTTTATCTAGTTAACCTATAGGTAAAATATCAAGTGCTTCTTATAATTTGATCAGCTCTCAAGTTGAGCCTGGTCAAAAACTTCTATAGAGCCGATTGCATTAGCCATAATTATTTATTTATGAGAGATACCACTTGTAATTATTTTTAATTTTATCCAGAATTACCACTCTTTAATTTTTGATTTTATTCAGAGTTAATAATAACGCAAATGTTGTAACTAACTCAATGAATCTTAATCCACTAGAGCGAACTTCTGTCACTTTGTGAGTAAAACAAGGAAGTAAAGTTTTAGGGAGTGTGATTTATAAAGAATATAGTTCGGAAAACTTACAAAGGGGGTGGGGATTTAAATTGCAGTATTATCAAAAAGAAGAAGAATGAATGGGATGTAAGAAATAAAGGGTAGTTGATTTAGATATAAATGTAGATGTGGAGAGGGAATGGGTCTGTAAAATTAATGGTAAGGAATTTATAAATGTAATGGAAAAGGAAGAATCAAAAGAATTTATAAAAGAGTAGTTAGGAAAGAGGAAATTGTTAAAATTGGGCATTTGAATATGCAAGTGGTAGGAGACCAGAAAAGTGGCTGGAATTAAACACAGCAATTAAAAACAAAGTGCTTTAGATATTAGTAGTAGTGGAAACACATCTAAGAGAAGAAGAACCTATTCTGAAAGACTTGGTATGGCAGGGTATAAATAGAAAAGAAAAAGGAAAAAAAGGTGGTGGTATAGGTGTTATGTCAAAAAAAATTTAAATATTGTTAAATGTCAAGATCATTTGTGGTTTGAGATAAGGTTAGGAAGACAAGAATGGATGGTAGCTATAGTGTATATAACTACTGGAGGTAATCAAACTATAATGGAATGGAATAGTGGCATATACGAATGCCTAGTTAAGAATATACAGAGTTTTAAAGAAAAGGGGAAGAGAATTATAGTTATAGGGGATATGAATGGGCATACTGAAGAAATTGATGATGTACATAATAAGAATGGACAGCTTTTGAAGACATTTTGTCAGAGAGTGAATTTGAGCATTGGAAATGTATCAAATATTTATGAGGGACAATACACATGGTCTAGGAATAATATATTCCACACAATAGATTATGTATTAGTAGGCAAAGAGGGAATGAATAAAGTATGGAAAATTAAGGTGTTTGATAATGAAGAGAGAGTATGTAATAATGATCCTAACCTCTTTAAAATAAAAATGGTTAGTAATGTGATGAAGAATAGAAATAAAAATAGAAATGGTTAGTAATGTGATGAAAAATAGAAATAAAAGTAGAAACAATAGTGAAAGATGTGGATGGAGAGTGAAAGATAAAAATAAGTTAGTAGAGTATAAAATACAAATTGAAGAAACCATGGAAGAGTTGGTTGGGGATGAGTATAAGGACTGGTGTGGTGAAATAGAAAAAGTGGCAACACGGTTTTAGGTGAGAATATTCAGAAGAATAGAAGTAATAAAAAGTTGAGAGTAAAAGTGTAGAAGAGAGGGAAAAAGCATACAGAGAATATGTACTATTAAGAATAAAGAAAGTGAAAAAGATATTAATGTTAAATGGGAAATGTACTTAGAAAAGAAGAAGATGACTCAAATAGATAATTGTAAAGAGAGAATGAAATTGAGTAGTAAATTATTGGAGGATATTAATAAAAGTTGAAGAGATAGGAGTAAAAAAAATTGGAATTAAATTAAAAGGAGAAATGTAGGGGAGAAAAGAATAGTATTAGTAGATGATGAGGGAATAGAGTGTAGCTCTAGAGAAGAATTAGAGAGAATCTTAAATAGGCTTGTAATGGATATAGAAAAGATATTAGATGTGAAGGACAGAGTGATAGAAAACATGAGAGCATATAATAATGGGAATATTAGGTTTACAGAAAATGAGGCAGGTAAGAAATTGAAAAGTGAAAAAGCAAGAGGTTTAGGGCAGCAGAAATGGTAATGAATTTAGGGTATAGGGAAGAAGTAAAGCTATTATCATGTTTTAATAAGATGGCACAGAAGAGAGCTTTTCCAGATAGATGGAGTAATACAATAGTAAGACTACTATTTAAAGGAAAGGGTAAAAATCATGGAAAGTTAAACAATTATAGACTGATAGTGGTAACATCAGTTCTATATAAAATTTTCTCATATATGGTGTCTGGAAGGGTTGCAAAATGGATGGAAGAAAATAATATAGTGGGGGAAATGCAAGGATGTTTTTGATTGGATAGGCATATAGGAGATAGTTTATTGTAGTTACACAACTTATGGATATGAGTAGAAATGCAGATAGACAGTCGTATATGAATTTTATAGATATAAAGAAGGCATATGATAGAGTAAATAGAAATAGATTATAGGTAAGAAGGCATATGATAGAGTAAATAGAAATAGATTATGGGTAAGTTTATCAAATTTGGGAATGGATGAAGCTTTAGTGGATATTATTAAGAAATTATTTGAAAATAATTACTATACATATCAATATAGAATTAGTTAAAATTAAAAATGGAGTAGGACTAAGGCAAGGATGTCCTATGTCACCTATTTTGTTTTTGTGTATTTAAGTGAAATGGAGAGAGCAATTGAAGACTAGGAAGAGGAATAGAGATGCCAATAATAGGTGGCAATGAAGTATATATTATTTGTGGATGATGTCTTTTTCAGTGCAGAAAGAAGAGAAGATATGGAAGTTCTGCTGAGAACATGTGCAAGGGTGGGTAACGAGATGGGGATTAAATTTAGTAAAGAAAAATAAAAAGTAATGATAGTTAATACTGGGAAAGAGAAGATGAATAATTTTTATTGGGAGATATAAAGTTAAGTGTGGTGAATAGATATAATTATCTGGAAATCATCTTAAATAATCAGAAAAATTGCTTGGATGAACGGGAGAAAAAATTGATAAATGAAGCAAAGAAAAGAAAGGGATTTATAAAGAAATTAATAGTGTTTTCATATAATAAATATGATGTATCTAGAATTGTATGGAAAAAAGTGGCAGTAACAGGGTTAACATATGGTAATGATATATTATGTGTTAGTAAAGGATGTTAGATTACTTAGAAAAAGTACAAAGGAAAGTAGGAAGACATGCATTACATGCAGGTCTGTGGACAGCAAAGAAAGCAATTCAAGGAGAAATGAGATGCAAAAAGCAAAATGAAAATGATCAGTAGATTGCAGTTTATAGATAATAAAATAATAGCCAAAATAGTATTTAATTGGGTTATGAGTAAAGGGCAGGCAACAAAATGGTTGAGAAAGGTAATGTGATATGAAGAAGATTTGGATAAAGAATTTATGTCAGTATACTTATACAAAAGGTGGGATGATAGTGTTAGGAGGATTGTTGAGTGTTATAGTGGTAAGAAATGGGATAGAAGATGCATTAATAAAGAATAGGGAGTTGGAGAGATGGGGAACTAGTATAGAGAGTAAAAAGTTTAAATATCTATAGATGTAAATGGAATATTGGGTGTAAGTTAATTTATGATAATAGCAAGGGAAGTAGTTTATTATTTAAGGCTTGAATGGTATCATTAGCATCAAGGAATAGACCTGAAAATGGAAAAAGTGTGGGTGATTTAGTCTGCAAGTTGTGTAAGGAAGACGTAGAAAATATTAGGGATCTATTAATTGAATGTAAATGCTTGAAAGCAGAAAGAGTACAAATAATGTAGTTATGGAAGACTAAATATAAACAAAGTAATTATACAGAAAGTAGGTTATTGGTTTTTATGATGGGTTGGAGAAAAGGTAAGGGGGATTTAGATATGAAGGCCATGAAGTTGACCAAGATTATGTTGTGGAAATGGGATAGAGCAAGGTATGGGAAAACTTAGAATGGGGAATGGTAATGGAAGGTAAAGTGGTTAACAGGTTATTCTGGGCATAGTTTCTGAGAGATTCCTGACTCTGTATAAGGAGAAGTCACAGTGCATCACATCATATCACAAAGCTGTCATGATTAGTTGTAGCTTCATATTAAATCACTCCTACATTTGCAGTCAATTTTTATATCCCCAACAGTTTTAAATGATTTTAGTAATCACTATAATATATTAAATTTATTAAGCACAAGCAAATGATACAATAGTAATGTGAAAGGCTGAAAGCCAATCAGTCAAAGATTTCAGCCTTTCATGTTATTATACTATCTGCTTGTGCTGAATACGTTTAATATATTTACATTTGTTTCTATGATTTCATTAGATTTGAAAATTGCTTCATAGTAAATCAAAAGATTTCACATTGTTTATTTTTATATATAATATTTAGTGAATTAAATGTGAAGATGTTTTAAGCTTCATGCTCTTAGTTCAGAATGCTTGAGTCTGGCTTATTTATATGTAAATGTAAGTAGAGAAGAAGGTGGATTCCTTTTTTTTTCTCGTATTTTTGGCTTGTGTTTTTGAATTGAGAGTTCCATGTGCAGTCATTATTACATCTGATTGGCTGTCACATAAGCATTTTTAAGGTGCATTGGTCAAAGGTTTCAGCGTTTTACATTATTAATCACTGTAATGTAAATACGGTAACTGTTTTGTTTTTTCTCTTAAAAATGCAATATACATACTCGCATATTTACTTTTATATGTTTCACTAAAAAGTTTTCAGCCATCAGGAAAAATTTTTTGTCTGACTGCACCAGATCTGTTGAAACTGCATACACTATACTATAATTTTTCCAGCCATGAGGGAAAACATTCTTTTGTCTGACTGCGCAAATCTGTTGTATTTGACTAGATTTACTGGTTCATTTCCAAACCAATAGACAAATGATGAAAAAACTACTCAACAGTTAATATGTACAATTTATTAATCATGAAAATATATACACTTGTTAATTAATCAATAAAATACATATAGTTTATACAATTAATGATGAGATAATCATACTGATGGAACTTCCTTCCAGCTATATGATTAGCCTGCCTCACGAGTTCATGAGAGAATCTTCAAACTGCACTAGATAGCTTGCCTTGAGTTGGCTGTAGGTCAGACTCTTCCAGTTGCACTTAGACAGCTTGCCTTCAGTCAACTGCAGATGTAGCAATTGCCAGTTCTAGGTGGATTTGCCTCATAGCTGATATGATCTGATAATGACTAATGAAAACACCCTTGCTGATGGCAGAGGTTTCCCTGGAAAGCATGTTCAGCCATTCAAGTTGACCGATGTTAATGCTCTCTGCTTGATCACTATCTAGCTATCTGCCTTGTGTCCAGAAAGGCTGATTATTTAATGGCAGATCCTTTACCTTACTGGAAACAATTGGATTCAGCATTCGTGTTTGCCCATTGGCCTATATTTATCATTGGTTATGTGTTTGGCTGTACATCAACCTATTGGCAAGCAACAAACAATGCTCAATCCAATCAGATAAGGAAGGAATCTGGACTAGTCCATTCTGAAGTCAAGGTCAGATATGACATATGAACTTAACTACAACCTGGGTATCTTTTTATGCAGATTTTTTAAATGTGATTTTGACGTTATGTGATTCAAGTTCCTTCTTAATATCTTTTTATGCAATAAAGAAGTTCATATTTGACTTAAAATCAGGATTACCCTGTTTTATATACCCACATTAAATTTACATACTTTAAATGCCTCTTGGAAAAAGCTTTGGTGATAAATTTAGATACCATAGAAGATTTAGAAAAAGATAATGAAACAGAAGTTGAACGTGTTCCTTTCACAGCATAAATGAATTGAGAAAGTCTTCAACTTTCTAATCAATTGGAAAATCATTTTCTTGTTGATGACATGAATTATGAATGAGCTTTTAAATTCCAATGAGAGCTAAATAGTTGCATGTCTGGACATCATGAGCTTCATAAATAATTAGTAAAATCATCATCTCAAAGTTAATCAAAACCATCAACATGGCAAGAGACTGAAGTTGGTGCTAATTCTGTTGTTTGTGTTTCCTCTTGTGATGAATCTGATTTCTCACAAGTTTACAAACGAACCTGCATATTGTCAACTAGTGATAATGATTAAAATATGTATGAAAAAATGTAAAATAAATTAGACATAAAAACATATTGTTTTGAATATCATTAAATAGTTAATAAAAAAGGAAAAAAACTTTGTCTTGAATCAATTTTTTTCAAATATTTGAAATTTTTTTTTAGTCATACTTTATTTCTTTTTCATGTGAATTTAAAAGTAATTTTACCTTGTTGCTTTGGTTTTATATAGTTTTTGAAAATTACAGAACTTATTCCAAATTTTTTAAGGTGAGTTATGTCTATTTTTGTGTGATTTTTTTATACGGGGTTTTGGGTAGAATGTATCTACCGCACAAAAAGAGACTCGGGTGTATATTAAATTTATAATCATGTATAGATGACTACCATATATTCAGAATTATGACCAACTGTGTGCTTGGAATCTCAGACTTTAAAGTTAAAATACATTAAGAAATATGAAGCACGGTGCTAGGTTATAAACAAAAGAATATATTTGATGATGATGATATGGGGCATGTTCACCTTGGTGAAGTCCTATTCAAGAATTCCATGGGATTAGAGGGAGCGTCTGCTCCTACAACCACTAATGAGACTATTGTTATCATGCTGGAATGTGCGTCTGCATCAATAATACTGCGAATAATGATAGATCCCTTGGGTATAAAATTATGTAAAATATGCCCACCTTTAGTGTGATCATATCTAGGAATACATCGACAAATCCATTTCTCCAAAACAGAATGAATATCTGCTTGAAGAACAAAATATATGAATCAAAAAAGAATAAATAAACGCAAATTTAATTAATTGCAGTTAATGCCAAAAATTCCAATATGCTTAGAAATTACAATAAGGCTAGAAAGAAGAGTAGTATTAAAAATTAAAATAATGAAAAATCTTTTAAAAATAAATTACAAACGTATAGCAATAAAATAAAATTAGGAGCATGTGAAACGCTGGAGAGAGAAACTATAATGAGTACAAATTATAAGTCTATAAAATAATCAGCAGCTTAATGCTTTGCTTTGAGATATTTTACAATATGTATTAACTATATCTCCAAAAGTGAGATGGTAAAATACATTAAAGTGGCAGCAAACAATGATTAATTACTATCAACGATGATGATCAAGTCATCACTTCATTGCAATATTTTTTTATTTTCTTAACTCAACCTGCTTTCCAGTAGAGAACTTAGCACTCATATATGCACTATAAGAAGTACATTTTTATATAGACATAAAAGATGAAATGTTCAAATGTTTCTATAATTGTATAATCTTTACTCCACTCTTGGCGATCATGACTCTAGTTTGACATTAAATTTATCATGTCTGAAAATATTTATTATATATCATAAGCACAGTCATATATATTGTTTTTCTGAAGGTTTGTGATGATGGTGTTCTAGTTGTATTTTTATATTGGACTATTTACATCATCTAATATGCGTATTGAATGTCTTTAGAAAAATTTAACTTTTTTTTTAATTTAAAAATTCAATACGCATATTAGATGATGGAAATAGTCCAATGCTATGTTTTATAAATCAGACTTTTCTATAAATATATTTTTGTATTTTTTTAAAAATGAATAAATTTTGAATACAAAATAAAATAGAATAAACTCTTAAACGTTTACAGATAAAAATTTTATTTTAATAATAATAAAGGAACAATAAAACACATTCACGAGTATTTAAAATGAACAACAACAAAAAAAAAAACGTGCTATTTAATAATGACTATTCTATTTTAAATTACTTAATTTCTTTTCAACAAATCTTTCTCTTTTTTACTTTATTTTTCTCTTAAATTCTAACTTCACCTACATGAAACCCTTCAAAGACTGTATGCGATTATCCATTTCCAACAACAATCTTAATTATTAAGACAATAGTAACAAGAAGTTAAAATTTACTCAAAAATGAGTAGTAACACCTTTGATATTTGGAACTGTGAATTAAATTGTGATAATTGGACAGCTACCTGGGATCCAACGTCTATATTGGATTATCTTTGTGAAAATGGTTATCTTACTTTAAATATAAAAGGGGCGACACTTGGTAGTAGTTCTTGTGCTGAAGAGGACGAAAATATTATAGAAGTTAAGACTTACGATTTTAGTGGTTGTGAAAATCACTGGGTATTATTTAATCTAAATCGAGATAATACTCCTATGGTCTCAATGGATGTTGTATTTCATCGGAAAACACTCTTCATGTTAAGATTTGGTGATGGACCAATTTATATTACAGGAGAATTACATCTTGATCCATGTGGTGAGAGAAATCCAGTAGATGACAACTTATATCCTTAAGATTAATTGTGACTTTTATTTCATGTCTTTCTTTCTACTCTTAGATACACTTTTAATTCTAATTAAATTCTTTAAATGTTAAAATAAAAATAAAATAAAAAAGTATTGCCTTATTAAACTTTTTATAAACTTTTGCCTCATTCACCCCTAGATTATTTATTGTATTTAGAATAATTATTGACTGTTAAGAATGCTCGACTATAACATATACTTCGAATATAAAAAATATTTTTGTATTCTTTTTAGATAATTATGGTAAATTTAGAGATAATTAAGTTTTTTTAATTTTTTTTGAAGAATTATCTAGTAGTCTACCAGTAATTAAATCCTCTTGCAGCTCTTTTTCCATTCTGTTTGATTTTGTATGTTTAAAAAAAAAAGAAAGTGAAAAGTTCTACACGTCAGTGTTTATTTTTAATATATATATTATCTAGAGTTGAATTTCTTCTAGTGTTTTCTCTCTCATAAATATTTTCATAATAGTTTTAGAATTTTGGAGCTTCTTTCCAACACTTGTAGAACTGAAAACTTTTTTTTTTTGTAAAGATTGATAGATTTTAAAAATTCTTCATTTTAAGACAGATTAAAAGTATTTATAATTTTTTGCTTGCTTAAATAATAATATCATCTTTAGTAAGTAGTAATTCTATGTTGAGATAATAATTATTGTTTTTTTCCTTTAATATATACTATCAATTATTGTTATTAAATGACTTAAGTTGATATCACTCCTAATGATCATGATAACTTATCATTTGTTAAGTTTTTTTAGCTGTTCAGAACTATATTCATTATTATTAATAATGAAATATATCCATCTCATTGCTGATCCCTTTTCCGTTCACTAGTCAATCTTTTCAAACATTACACATTTTTCCAAAGAGGCTTATGACATGGCTGAAATAAGTCTAATCTGATTAAGCATTCACACATTCAGTTTTCTTGTTGTTTATGGCATTTTCAAATCAAAGACATCAATATTTTTTCTATTTCTTTCCATTGTTCAACTTTTACATCCATAGAGAATCATAGGAAACATCTTAGTTTGAACAATTCTGATTTTTATTTTTAAATTGACTTTAATAAATATTCTTTGCAGATTTTTTATTGCAACTTTGCAAATGTTAATCTCTATATGGTTACATATTGTTATTTTAACCATTCAAATTATATACTAAATATGATTAAGGTAAATCAGACGTGATGAAGATATGTGGATTCAGAATTGTTGCAAGAAATATTGACACTAGATATGCTTATAAATGAAAATACAAATATCAAAAATATTATTAGGAAAGTAGAAACCAGAAAACAGTTAGACATAAAGATTAATAATTATGATATGAGACTCAACAGCTGACAAACATCTATTTGAGAATAAAAGAACTTGTAATTAATAAACTCAAAATTCTTATAGTGTTGTAGACCTATTATCTGATCATCTAGTTTATCTTAGCAACAATATTTCCAGTTTAGATTTTTTATAAAACCAGCTTATTCATCTGGAAATTCTTTTTTAATGGGAGCTTCTAATCTGTTTTGTATAATTTTATGTGGTGAAAGAGATGTCATAATATAGTTTTCTCTGCCAAAATTATTTGATAAAAAATAAAATTACTTTCTTCCAATCTATATACCACTGAAAGCTTTTATAGATTAATTGGCATAATTAATTCAATACTTCTATTAATTCTTTTTATTTTTTGCAATTTTTTTGATGCAATGCTATTAATTCCAGTGGCATTAGTTATCTGCAATGATATTAAGATTTAATTTGATACTATATTTTGCAGTGGAGCCATGAACTATTCTGTATCTAACTATGCAATTTTAATTATACATTATTCAAAGTAAAATATAAACACGCAAAAATGTAAATAAATCAACAACAACATAAAGACCTTAAAATTCACAAATTTTAATATTAGTCAGCCATTTTTCCTTCACTGAGATGAGCTCGTACAAGTTACATGTATTAATAAAATATCTTCAATTTATGTTGAAAGCACATACGTCTTAATCTTCCTTTATTATCCTTTTTGAATTTGATGCTCAGTATTTTGTTTCAGAATATTTATTAACATTAACATAATTGGAAAGAGTCATTTCTTGAAAAAGAGATGAGTCTATTGTTCTATAAGACAAAAAAAGTTACTGAAAAAAAAATTGCTCAGAGTATATTTTGCTATTTATGTTAAAGACGAAAATGCAGTAGGAGTTAGTCTTTTCCTTCTTATTTTTATTGCTTTAATACGTATGTGAGGGAACATACAGTCAGTAATATAAAATAAATATCCTCTCCATTTATTATTACTAATTATTTTTTTAAAATTTTCTTTATACTATAATTTTGAATTATATATACATAATATATGTATAAAAATATCAGTGATATATATATATATATATGTGGATGTGTTTTGAAAATTACTATACACTTGTAGTTTAATAAACAATACACATTTTATTCAAATCATTGTTTATCAACAAAAGGTAAACTATTATATCAATTTTTTTTAGCAGCTCCACTGTATATATTCTTTTGTTATTTTATATGTCCATTAATCTTCTTCAGCATCTGTTCAGGGCTGAAACTTTCTTTTGATTTCATGAATTCTCTGAAAAGTAATTGCTGTTTTTCATCCTTATTTCCCATTGAATGTGTTTTTAATCTTAAATATTAACATAATATTTCTCCTTTATTTTCTGGATATATTTTGGGCCTTCTTATTCAGTTTTTTAAATTTTTTAAAATTAATTTTTACTTAGGTTTCTGATCTTTCTCTTTTACTTTTTTTTCTTTTTTAGCAGTTACCTCAACATGAGCAATTTTTTTATGTTTTTCACTTCCCATCCCAGTTTCATCTGATTAAATATCATTTAAATCATTGTGAAGATTATAAGATTTTTGCAGGAGGCATGAAGATGTAATTGCATGTAATTAATTATAACAAAAGTTAATTCAAAAAATTTCCTAAAAAATATATAGCACTTAATTACATGGATTCAATAAAATTTATGATATTGCACTAAAGTTGAAATACTAGAATAAAATTAATTGATAGGGTAACACTCATTATACCATGATTTTATTTGGTCATATTACTTTTGTGACTAGTATCAAATTATGATAATTTTGTTTGTTGTTAATTGAAAGAGGATCATTTGGTTTAAGAAAAATCAAGAATAGCACAATCTTAATGTCCATTCCATATGTATTGTTGTTGCAGCTCTTATTATTATGTGATTATTCATATGGTAAATGAAGATGAATGAGGTGTTCACCAACACACATCAGTCATCTCTGAGTTTAAGATCGAGAAATACAATAGTCTTTTTTCTCAATTACCTTATAATTCTTCACTGAATTATTAGCTGAGTTTTCTTAAATGTTGGGCAAAGGTGTATGTGAATGATATTTTTTAAATATATTTATAATCATTTTAGACAAAAGTAAATGATCGTGCTTATTCTCAAAAGGCTGCAAAATTATCAGCCAGAATAGTGTTGTGTAACTGAAGACAGAGTATGTTAAGAATCTTCTGACTATGCAACCAAGATCCATTTAATAAATGACTTTTATTTAGATGCCACAACTGCAAATCACTTTAAAATTAAGATAGATTGCATGAATAATCAATTTAAATAGAACATTATTGGAATTTGTAAATTAAAAGAAAGGATTATTGATTTCTACAAAATCACGAGTATGAAAGCACATGAGGAGTGGGATTCACTGCAAATAAAAAATGGAGAAACAAAGTTGTGGACATTGATGATATATTATTAGGCAGAGCAATAAGATTATTTATTAAAATTAATTGAAATTATGAAATCTTAGATAATTCAAACCCTAACTATTTCTCATTGTAATGAAAAAGTATAGGAATTTTATATGGATGTACAAAATGATTTTGATCATACTAAATATTTTTAAATTGTCATGTAGACTTTAATGCTAGAATTGATTAAATGACTGAAAGATAAAAGTGCTGTGAGCAAATTTGGTTATGGTAACAAAAATGAGAGAAGGCACAGATCTGCATGGAATTTACAGAAAAAGAAAAATTGTGCATTATAAGTTGAGAAAAATACTAAACAGAAATTACATTGAAGCAAACAAATGAAAGTGCAGCAAAATTGGATTATATTCTAATTAATGGAAAATATGCATTTCAAAAGTGTAACGTTCTTAATATGTTCAACACAAGCAATGCTCATCATTTAGAGGCAATGTAAGAATATAAATCTAGAGAAATAAAAACTATTAAAAAACAATATTGATTGTTGATATTCCTAATCTTTTGAACACTCCATTGAATTTAAATTAGAAAGTTTAAATCAGTGGTTTCCAAACTTTTTGTGTCTAAAAATGTGTCCCTAACTTTTAGATCATTTATATTTTATAAATACTTTATATAAATATAGGTTTTATATGAAACAGTTTATTTTTATGACATAATAATTTTTAATACAACCTAATATATTTTACAAAAAAAAAAAATCAAAACAAAAACAAAAATTAAAAAAATAAAAGAACATTGGTTGATTAAAGTCATATTTAGTGTTATGGATGAGCTTGTATATTAAAACCAAATTTATGAAACCTAGGTATCATTGAAGATAGGACTACTTTCAATTCTTCTTCAATCACTAAATGAGATAGATGTTTTGGTTTTAAAACAGCAATAGTGGAAAATCAAGTTTCACATAAATAAGATATTACAAATAACAATAGAATTTGTAAAACTTGGTTTGATAAAGTATGAAACTGTTACTTTATTTGTAGCTAGAAAGTACCAAAATTTTATTGTTCAAACATCTGTTTTAATGTTCTGTCACAAGATAAGACAATCAACATTTCTTATTCTGATGTCAAAAGATGAAATACATCATATGTTTTAATCGCAAATGGATTTCTTACCCATTCATATTTTGACATGTCAAAATCTTTAAAATAAAATAAGAATTGTTTCTGGAGATTGGTGAAATGATTCTTAATAAATATTTTACTTTCTTCTATTTAATTTGCAGGGCAAGTGTTTTTGAAATTGGGAAACATATCCAAAGTATTATTTTTCAAATTAATTATCCAGAGCTCCAATTATTTCTTAAATGCAATAACTTTATCTTTCTGTATCAAAGCATGAGATTGGGGTGCTTGTATTGATTTAGTTAAAATACTAAGTTTTTAAAAAAAATATCCACTAAATAAGCAAGCTTTATAAGGAATTTTGTGTCACAAAACAATTTTATCTCATCTCTATTATTATCAGTCAGAAATATAATTTCTTTTTTTAGTTCAAATGCTTTCTGAAGTACATTGAACAGAGAAAGTCTATGCGTTTCACAATAGTATAGAAGTGCTCTGTGTTCTGTGCCCATATCATTACTCAATTTTGAAAACAGCCTTCCTCTTAATGGACATTTTAATAAAGTTTACAACTTTTACAATAACTTCAAGCACCATTAGAAAATCTTTATTCATACATTTTAAAGCAAGTGATTGTCTATGTATAATACAATTTGTTCAAATTTCATAAGAAACTATCTTTCAAACCAGAGCTTATAAACCAGTGTTTCATCCTGCCATAAATTGGATTCCATCTGTACATATCCCAATACAATTCTCCCAAAGAATGCCATTTTCATTTTAAAAAGTATTAATCACATCAAAATTTCTTTTGTTTTGGTATTGTTTTCGGTAGGTTTACAAAGTAATAAATATTCTTTAATATCAGTTTTTACAGCATATCTTACATATAAAATTAAATGAGCATCTTTAATTACATGTTGCTTCTTTCAATTGCAAAGTGCAATCCAACAATTTTAGTTTTTCTATTAATTGATCATAAAGATCTTCAAATATATAGAAAATTCTTCTTCCTACCATATTAAATGCAAGTGGATTTTTTTAAGGTTGGTTAGCACATGATTAACTGGGAATTTTTTCTACCATGTCAATAGTCACAGGTAGTACCACAGTTTCTTCATTGAATGTGGTTTTTTATATTTAGAAATTCTATAAGAAACTTTAGGCTTTTGAAGTTACAGATATGATTTTTGAAAATGTATTTTGTTTATTCAAAACATATAATTTCCTTTGGAAAAATTCTCTTAGCTTGCCAACATGGTCTGCATGTAATTTTTAAAAATGAATTTTAACTTATTAGATTTCATCCTTTCTGCAGCTAAAACATTCAAACAGATCAAACACATCTGTTTCTCTTTTCCATTAATAATGGTACTTGTAAATCCCAATGTTAAATATAGTGCATCACATTTTCAAGATTTAACATTATTTTTTGTAGCTGTATTTGTGTTGGTTAAACAACTTTTGCTAGTATCAATTTTATCTTCTTCTTATGCTTTTCATTTCAATCTGATTACATATTAATCCACCTAAAAAGGGTAAGCATTATTTTAAAACAATTAAAAAATATTCCCAGTTTTTGAACTTACCACATTAATTGTTAAAAATATCATAATATTATAAAAACACTTTATGTAGAGATCATTAATTTCATATCTATTGTATCAAAATATACAGTACACAGACCTATCTCACTCATATCACTAGCAGGATTGAGAGCTTCTGAGGGTTTGTGCCTTGTGGGATCATTTTCTTAGAAAATGATCACTCATATTATTAGTAGGAATCGGACAAAAGTTTGTTAAGCATTGATCAATAATTTTCTTTAGACACTGATTTGAATTTGTGTTTGATGAAAGTTATGCATCGACTCTGCAATAGTCTGAATCCACCCTAGGTTGTCACACCTTACAGTTTGGAAAACACTGAGTTAAAGTGTTGACAGATTGTGAAGATGTTTCACACTTGACTGAAATTAAAAAAAAAACAACTGATACTGTATTAAAAATTACAAGAAGGATAACAATTACAAAAAACAAACAAATTACTAATAGATTTTGTATTGAGATAAAACTATGCATAATGTTTACAGTGGCCTATTAAAAAAGAATTGAATATTCAGAATTCTATAAAATGGTACAAAAGGAATTATTAATAATATAACTAAATATAGTTGTGAATTGAAAAGGAAACAATAGAAGAAAATAAGTCTCAAAAAGTAAAGCAACAATTTAATACTGAAAGGAAAGTTGTTTCACCAAGAAGAAAAGATGGAATTATCATTAAAAAGAAAACATATGGAAGATTTTTTATAAAGAATATGCAGTAATAAAAAACTAAAAAAGCAAAGTAATTCCTATAGTTACTACATCTTCTGAACTGCCAAGTATTTTAAATGAAGAGGTGAGATATAATTAAGGGTATAAAGAAAAGTTCTACACAATGATGGTATTATTATTTTAAAAGCAGATGATATATCACATGATGCAGTAATAATAATGATATTTAAGAAAGATGTTAAAGAAGATATTAGAAATCACAAATCTATTAGTCTTCTATCAATTTGTATACAAAGTAATTACAACACATCCACATTAAACTTTGAATTTTATCCAACCAAAGAACAAGCTGTATTTAAAAGTGATTTTACCACAGTGGATCATGTCCAAGTACTGAGAATAGTCACAGAAAGGATCAATGAATATGAGTTGCCATTATGCTTTGGATTTGTAGATAAAGAAAAGGCATTTGATTCTATAAACATTTCCGCAGTAATTAAAGCATTGGATCATCAAGATATGTTTCCAAGATGTCATATTCTGAAGAAGATTTATCAAAATGCAATATATAATGATACTAAAAAGATCAACATTGAGAAGCGTGTACAACAAAGTGACTCCATTTCTCCAAAACTTTTTACAGTAGTTTTGCAAGAAGTATTTTATAGATTAAAATGGCAAGCTAAAGTATTAAAAGCAAATGGAAATTACTTAAGTCATCTAGATTTTGGAGATGATATAACTGTTTTTGCAAAGAATGCTTCAAAGCTTCAGGAAATGTTGCAAAAGTTGTCACATAAAAGTAAAAAAGTAGGACTAAAGATAAATGCTAAAAAGATTAAATCACAATATAACAATATGACTATTGTATAAAACTGATACAACATTGATAAGGACTTAAACGAGTTGAAAGTGCTTGGCAACAATGTTTTTTGTAGTGTTTTAATGTTTCTCTGTTTTATACAATAGTCATATTGTTATAAACCACTAAACATTATTTTATATAACAGAAGTATTGGATTTATTAAAAAGACTAAAGTAATACTCAATGGATTTTTTCAAAAGAAGAAAATAAAGATTGATAATGATAATTTAAAAGAAGTAACAACTGTAAATACCTTAGAATATTAATACAGATGTAAACTTAATGGATGAAATTAATCAGAAAAATAAACTTGGATGAAATACTTTTAATAGAAATAACTTAATATTAAAAGGAAATATACATATATGTTTTAAAATAAAGGCTATGAATCTGAGACAATACAAAGACTTCAGATTATTCACTGAGATATGGAGAGATATATATAGAAGAAAGAAGAAAATATTGAAATGAACTACATGAGTGGTAGAACAAACAGGAATCAGGACATCATTAAAAGAATTAAGAAACTGAAGTGCAGTTGAATTTGACATGAAATTTTAAATTAGATCACAAGAGATTCTAAAAAATCTAGAAGGCCATATAAAATAAATGGACAAAATAAAAAAATTTGCTGATGTGATTTAGAGGAGAAGAACTAGAATTGAAAGATACTAACCTGCAATAAATTGATAAATGTTGAAAATGATGAAGATGATGAATTTCATGAGGCATAAATATCTAGCATTGATTTTATTAAATGCATTTAAGTATCTCACCTTATACCATTATACTACTGTTTTAGCAGACAAATGAAATTATTTCTGATTGCATCTTAATTTCTTGTGAAGATAATAAATATGGATAATGATTCATCAGATTCTACAACAAATTCATATTTGAATTGGATTTCAAAAATATCTACACAAATTTGATGTTGAATCTTGTAAATGTCATTGTCCATGTTTGTCATCTTAATAAGAACAAAGGAGTCAGAAATGCTTTCACTTTGCTAAGATAGTTGGATGATGAGGTAAGATAATATAATTAATTAAATTTAATAAAGATGGCACTTTATATTATTAAAAGAAAGGGTACAAATAATGAAGTTATGGAAGAATAAATATGAACAAAGTGATTATACAGAAAGTGGGTTATTGGTTTTTGTGCTGGGTTTGGGAAAAGATAAGAGGCATTTAGATATAAAGGCCATAGAGTTGACAAAGATTATGTTGTGGAAATGGGATGGAGCAGATTATAAGAAAACTTAGAGTGGGGAATGGAAAGGGAAAGTAATGTGGTTAACAGGTTTCTCTGGGCATAGTAGTTGAGAGATTCCTGAATCCATTTAAGGAGAAGTCATTGTATCACATCACAACAATCACAATGCATCACATCACATAAGGAATAAACATAGTGATGGGACTAGCCTTTATTCTTTTCCAAAATTGTTACACTTTCCTTTCATTGTTTTGATATTAAATAGTCTTACGATTTGGATTAGAGGCAAAAAATATCTGTAAAATAAAATTATATTTATCTTGGAATAAAATGTCATTTCTTCAAAATAAAATTTAATTTTGTTAAAGTTAAATTTTTGTTAAAGAAAAATTTTTTTTTAAGAAAATAATTTTACGGAGTCACATAAACAAGATAGCACTATTTGAATTTTAAAAATGAACAATTTTAAAATGAAGTATAAATCTAATCTTACTTCTTTTAAATAAATTATACACACATGTATATTTATGAGTATGACACACACGCACACACACACACACATATATATATATATATATAAATATATATATAATTTACAATATAGACCGAATTATTGATTTATTTATTTTCTTTTAGATAATTAACAATTTTTTCTATTAAATCAAATCAATTTTATCTTATGACAATATGTTAAGATAATATTATATAAATATTATTTATTACATTTATGAACAAGACTATTTGCATGCAATCAATACATACACGATATACAAAAATATTATCAGAAGCTTCATAATGTACCATTTTGATGTATTCCATTATAAATATAATACACTTTTAGTGAATAGAAATGATTCCACATGTTTTTGAATTAAATAAAAACATATATTTTTTTAACTAAATTCATAATAAATTTGGGAATAATAGCAAAGGGAGTAAATTTAATATGGAAAAATAAAATATTTTACACTGACCTTGTTGAAGTTGATTGTTTCATGCACTAAAATTGATTTCAATTTTATTTATCTTTTCTGGGTTGAACAAAATAATTGGAGACTGATATAATTGGCAATCTATATTTGATTTTCTCTTTAATTTACTCTTTAAACACTGCTTTGATACATTTCTTTGAAAAAATAGTGATTTATTATAATAATACTATTATGACTTATTTTATAAGTTCTTTGCATAATGTAAAACTTCTTAGTATTAATTTTCATTAACAAGCCTTTTTTAAAATGAACTTTTATTTGTCTTTTCAATTTCTTATTATGTTTTGAGAAAAGGGAAAAGGGAAATGAAGGAGTAGAACAGAAATTGACAAGGGGAAGGATGGTAAGTTTTCATGGTTGAGTTCTCATAAAGCTGCCTACTTAATATGGCCTTACAAAATGTAAATACATTTCAAACAACCTTTTCTTATTTGTAATTGGAAAAAAAAAAGTTTTGGAAATTTTGATTCTTCTTTTGTCTTAACAGTATTTCCCCATACAGTAGTGTCACCCAATGCAAGCCATAGTAATCAATGGATGCAAGAAGGTTTGTGCATAAAATCTTTATGTAGTGCATCCCTTGATTACTATGGTATGCACTGGGTGGCACTACTGTATGGAAAGTTTGACAAAGAAAAAGTAAAATGAAAATGTTTGGTAGATTGCAGTTTATGGATATTAAAAGAATAGCCAAAATAGTATTTAATTGGGTTATAAGTAAAGGGCAGGCAACAAGATGGGTGAAAAAGTTAATGTGGTATGCAAAAGATTTCGATAAAGAATTTATATCAGTATATTTGTACAAAAGATGGATGATTGTGTTAAGAGGATTGTTGAGTGTTATAGTAGTAAGGAATGGGATAAAAGAATAGATTTATTAATAAAGAATAGGGAGTTAGAGAGATGGAGAAATAGTATGGAGAGTAAAAAGAGTTTAAATATATATAGAAATAAACAGAATATTAGGTGTGAGTTAATATGTGATAATAGTAAGGAAAGTAATTTATTGTTTAAGGCTCAAATGGGATCTTTAGCTACAAGAGAATATATATGTAAATGAAAAAATATGGGTGATTTATTTTGTAAATTATGTAAGGAAGGAATAGAAAATATTAGGCATTTGTTAATTGAATGTAAATGTTTGAAAACAGAAAGGATACATATAATGAAGTTATGGAAGAATAAATATGAAAAAAGTGATTATACACAAAGTGAATTATTGGTTTTTATGCTGAGTTTGGGAAAAGATAAGGGGGAATTAGATATTAAGGCTATAGAATTGACAAAAATTATGTTGTGGAAATGGGATGGAGCAGAATATGGAAAAACTTAGAGTGGGGAATAGAAAATTAAGTGGCTAACAGGTTCATCTGGGCATAATTGCTCAGATATTCTTGACTTCATTTAAGGAGATGAACATCATCACATCACAACAAAGATGGCACAGAAGAGAAATTTTCTGGATAGTTAGAGTAATACAAGAGTAAGGCTACTAAGAATCATAGAAAGTTAAGTAATTACAGACCAATAGTGGCAATGTCAATGTTATGTAAATCTTTCACATATGTGGTGGCTGGAAGGGTCACAAAATGGATGAAAGAAAATAATATAATGGAAGATATGCAAGAAGGTTTTCAATTGGATAGGTATATAGGAGGTAGTTTATTTGTAGTCACACTACTTATAGATATGAATAGGAATACAGGTATGCATTTACATATGATTTTTATAGATATAGAGAAGACATATGAAAGAGTAAATAGAAGTAGATTATGGGTAAGTTTAGTAAATTTGGGAATGGATGGAGTTTTAGTGGATCTTATTAAGAGATTGTATGAAAATAACTACTATATGTATCAATTAGGAAATATAGAATCAATTAAAATTAAAAATGCTGTGGGATTAAGCCAAGAATGCCCTAGGTCATCTATTTGTTACTTTTGTATTTGAGAGAAATGGAGAGAGTAATAGAAAGACTAGGAAGAGGGGTAGAGATACCATTAATAGGTGGCAAAAGGAGTATATACATTATAGGATCTTTTATTTGCAGATGATATCTTCTAGCACTCAGAAAGAAGGGAAGATATGGAAGTTATGCTGAGGGCATGCAAGGATGGGTAAAGGGATGGGATGAAATTTAGTGAAGCAAAATCAAAAATAATGATGATTAATACTGGGGAAAGAGAAGACAAAGAATTTTTATTGAAGGATATAAAGTTAAGTTGGTGAATAAGTATCATCTTAAGTAATCAGAGAAATTGCTTGGATGAATGGGAGAAAAAATTGATAAATCAAGCAAAGATTAACAGTGTTTTTATATAATAAATATGATGTGGCTAGAATTGTATGGAAGGGAATGGCAGGAGAAGGGTTAACCAATGATAATGATGCATTATGTGTAAGTAAAAGGGTATTAGATTGCTTAGAAAAAGTACAAAGAGAAGTAGGAAGACATGCATTGGATGAAGATGTGTGGATGGCAAAGGTAGCAATTCAAGGAGAAATGGGATGGTCAAGTTTTTATAGGAGAGATGCAAAAAGCAAAATGAAAATGTTCAATAGATTGCAGTTTATGAATAATAAGAGAATAGCCAAAATAGTATTTAATTGGATTATGCATAAAGTGCAGGCAACAAGATAGGTGAGAAAGGTAGTATTATATGCAGAAGATTTGGATAAAGAATTTATGTCAATACACTTATACAAAAGGTGGGATGATTGTATTAGAAGAATTGCTGAGTGTAATAGTGGCAAGGAATGGGGTAGAAGAATAGATGCATTAATAAGAAATAGGGAATTGGAGAGATGCAGAACTAGTATGGAAAATAAAAAGAATTTAAATATATAGAGAAGTAAACAGAATATTGGGTGTTTTTCTGAAGGTTTGTGATGATGGTGTTCTAGCTGTATTTTTATATTGGACTATAGCTGGGAAAGTAGTTTACTGCTTAAGGCTTGAACAGGATCTTTAGCAACAAGGGAATAATATATATATATATATATTGTAGCTTAAATAAATTACGGAGCTCAAAAGAATTCAAATATAATACTAAAGTATCCAAAAATTCAAATTTTATTACTTAATAAACAAAAAAAATTGTAACTTAAGTTTTATATCAAAAAGAAAAGAATTAAACTATGCAACTTGCTGAGCATACGCTATTAAATGAAAGATCAGACTGAGTTATCAATCATATTACGGCTCATTGGATTAAATGAAACATACTCCTGGAGTAGCTATAATAGTAAATAAATATTAAAATGATGAGTAGGAATAAATTAAACATATTTCTACAATTAGATTTCTCAGTATCAATAATTATAAACAATAATGCCTGTAGACTAGTCATTTAAGATGTCTGCCCTATTTCAAACCCTGGTTAGCAGGCATTGTATCCTCAATAAACAAGTAGATCAAACTATAAGCAATTATTATTCAGAACAAACTATTATAGCTCAGGTATATGGAAATCAAGTGGAGTGAGTACACTGGTAACTCAATCAAATATCTCTCAATATATCCAACTGTAGATTTTACTCACTCTTATCTCTTGGTTGGATCTCAAGTGCATATCTATGTGAACAACAAGTGAATATGGTCTATCAGGGTGCCACTAGGTTAGCTGGACCTAGAAAAAGTTATATTTATAACTTTTTCACATGTACCAGGTTTTGAATCCCTTTTTGGTACTTTATTTCTAATAAAATGGAATATTTTGCTTTTAGACCCATATCACTGTGTGCAATAAATTTAGGTAAACATAAAACATCTTTAAACTAAAGTGGAGTATTACATTCGAATATCGGCCTTTCAAGCCAATTGCGCAAATGCTTTACGAGTGTTAAATAATAAATGAATACCCTCTGACCAATACAAGATATAGAATTTATGCAGGAATAAAAAGAATCCCTCTTATTCCTATGACTCAAATATTTATATATGAGCAAATCTGAAGTACTGACACAGAAGGTGTGACAATAGAACGGTCACTTTAAATTACTATACACAATGTCTGAATGAATGACGCCGATGAAATTTTCTAGAATTTACTAAACGTCATTCCAACTGAAACTTAATCATATATAAATAAGCATTTATTTTTATAGCGTCTGTATACAATTGTAATTACATTTGAATATCGGCCTTTCAAGCCAATTGCGCAAACGCTTTACAAGTGTTAAATAATAAATGAATACCCCCCTGACGTTTAGTAAATTCTAGAAAATTTCATCGGCGTCATTCATTCAGACATTGTATATAGTAATTTAAAGTGACCGTTCTATTGTCACACCTTCTGTACCAGTACTTCAGATTTGCTCATATATAAATATTTGAGTCGTAGGAATAAGAGGGATTCTTTTTATTCTTGCATAAATTCTATATTTTGTAATTGTCAGAGGGTATTCATTTATTATTTAACACTCGTAAAGTGTTTGCACAATTGCTTGAAAAGCCAATATTCGAATGTAATTACAATTGTATACAGACGCTATAAAAATAAATGCTTATTTATAAAGTGGAGTATATAAATTCATTAGACAGAAATCATTTTTTAGATCTCAACATAATAAATGTGTTTCAATATTTTTTTTTTTATAAGTTTTACTAGCTCAGATTATTATTTTTAATTTAGGATGGCAATTCACTCATCCTTGCATCAAATAGATGATGGAATGGTGGTTATAATAATAATAATAATAAAAAAATATTTATTTATGGCCTTTAAACATTTAAACAGCTCATTAATTAAAACTTGATGATGATGATGATGATGTTAATGATAACGACAATGGTTAACCACAGCTTTAGGACTAAGCTTAATCATAAACCTAATTTTTATAAAGATTCATAATTATTGCTTAATTTTAGTATATCTAATTGGAACTTAAATAGCTAATATTCACCTTGATGATGAATGATCACACTTAATAAAGACTACTCTTAATGAAATATATACGCCTTGTTTAATAAAATAAACTAATATTTATTGCTGCATTTCTAACATATACATAAAATTTCTATATCTACATGAAAATTGATATTAACAATAACAACAATAACCATAATCGACTGTTTTAAAATCATAACATTAATTTTAAATTCTTCCCCCTTTCCCGTAAATGTATTTCAAATTGGATGTCACATTGACCATGATTTTCACTCCACATGAAAATGTCTCAAAAAAAAAAAATAAACACTTTTTTTTCTCTTTTCTCTTTCACACACATACCTTTATAAATCTAACATGTAATTAGAATGGCAAAAATAAATGTTAGTAAACTTGGAAAGAGCAAGTTTTAAAAACAAGTTTTAAATTATTTTCTCCCCCTCTCTTCTACCCTCTGAAATGCTATACTTTAACTTGAAACAAAATCTAATATTTTTATTACCGCCTATTTTTTCTTTACATTCACACACAATTACATATATGCAACAAGTATTATATTATTATGTATGTGCGTGTTTTATCCCCATAATAACAAAAATATTATTTAAAAAATAATAATAATAATAAAAAAAAATGTGTTACATATTAATAATATTTCATAACTTTAAGTTAAAAGACAATCATAATTTTAGTATATATAAAATCATTAATGCTTATGTTTATCTTTATTAAGAAATTCTGGGTTTCAATTGATCTTGGTTGTTTTAAAAGTTCTTTAAACAAAAATATACCACTCTGTTGCTAAAATTTTACTAAGTCTCTGATATCATAAAGAAAATATATAAAAGAAAAACTTATATTACCAGTTCTATTCTTTGTAGCGACTTCCAATAATTCAAATTTATCTTGTTCAATGTCTATATTTTGCAGCAACAATTTCCGTTTTTCTTTGGAACAATCTCTTTCTTGAGGTGTATAATTATTTGATGATGATGATTTCCATTGAGGTTATTTGCTTTAGTGGACAATTTGGAAATCATTATATTAACTTTTCTTCTCTTCCTGTCAAGCATGATTCTTTTAGTGGATGAAGTACAGCAGTTGTTTTCACATTTATAAATTTTCTTGGGTTTAAACTCAGTTACTGGAACAATTAATTGGACTTGATGATTTAATATTTATCAGTAGATTACTCTTTTCCTGATTGCCTTCCAATGCAGGTGAATGTTTTCTTCTTTCTATTTAAAAACATCTTATTTCTCTCGGTCAGTTGAAAGGTGTAGAATATTATTTTTCAGACAAGACATCTTTTCTTTCCTATATGATGCGCTGGCTGGATGGTCTGGTCAACAGATGAGACATATATTAATTTTCTTACCCCACCATTCTTATATCTTTAACCTCCAAAAATTTAATATATAAAAAAAAATGACTTGAAATTGGGAATTTTGTAGAGTTGAAAGCTTGTCTTTTCTCTTCAATATTTTTAAAAGTCTCTATAACAATATCAACTGATTTTCCAAACTGCTTTTATATCCAATTTTTTTCTATTTTTGGCCACCTCTTTTAATTAGATTTATAACTTATTTTCAAACAAATCATTTTTTAGTTGAATAGTATGAAAAATATCAGTATCCTGATTTTTAGACAAACCCTTGTTTTGAAGGAAAAAATAGTCTTAATCCTTTTTTACACCTATGTAACATCTCAAATTTGAGCTTCTTTCTTTTGATCTTAAGATGAGACATTTTTAAAATTAGACTTCTCACATCGTCTCTAAGTTTTTTAACAGAAAAACAACCCTTATAATACAAAATTGTTGAGTAAAAAAAAATAATTTAACAGATTTTCTTCTTTTTCTTTCAATATTTAATAAATAAAAATGTAGTTTATGTATGCAATGTACACACACACTCATTCAAATTATTTATAAACTGACATTAAAATAATCTAATTGCTAGCTTAGTAATTATAACCCTAATATTTAAAATTAAATCCTTAGCTTCTAAATCCAAATTACAGTTATAGAAAAGCAAAAATAGAAGTAAGATGTTAAAATTTAGCAAGTGTAGGTTAGTTTTAAAGAAAGTTAATATGTGTAATTTAAAAGTGACTAACTAAATAGCTTTTATAACACACACTGCCTATATATATGCGTTATAACTTTATTTTTTAACAAAAAAATTAAATATTGAATAGTTAAATGTGTGTATTACTCTTTTTGAGTTCTCTATCAACATACAAACAATTAAAGAATGTAACTGTTGTCCCCCTCTCTTTCTATCTTAAGCTTTTAGAACTGGATCTTGTACGGTTTAAACTTGGATGCCCTACAGCTTCCTTTTTATATAAAAATGTGATGATGATTTTTGTTTTACATTTTCTTTTATGCACATTACTACAACTTTAGCTAGTGACTAAATTGTAATCGCACAACATTCCCCCCTTCGAATAAAATCATCAGCCCTTGTTTTAACTATATCTAATAAAAAAAACACTAATAATAATAAACACACTAATAATAATAAAATTTTTAACTACTTGTAAACATCATCTAGATGCCTATCAAATCCCCTTTTCAGTAAAAAACTTAAAGGTGATTTATTTGGAGGTCTTTGCCAGGCTCCTCTGCTGAAGTATAAGGGATCAAACTTCTAGCATTATAGGTTCCCTTATTCCCATCAAGAGTAGCAAGCATAAAAGCATTCTCTCCTATTTTCTTGGTGATTTGGAATGGCTCTTCATATAAATGCAGAAATGGTTTAAATTGGTTTCTTTGGGGTTTGCTAACATAAAATTATTATATCAGGACCACTCTAAATAATTCAGCTCTTGAGTTTTACTCTGGGCTTTTCCCTTTTGTACAGCATACTGCGGTCTGCATAAAATTGCCAATGTATATCCAGTCCATTTTTAATATCTCCATTTTTCATCTTGACTGGATATTTATAAAACATATCTGGAGGATTTATTTTATATAACCTCCTATTACAGACTCCATTTAGAAATATGGACTCTTGGTACCATACGTAATATGCCTTGAAGTTTTTCAGAGAGATTGGCTCTCTATACCATACATACTTTATTTTAAAACTTTCCAGAAAGATTGACTCTCTGTACCATATATAAGGCATCTTTAAGTTTTTCAGAAAGACTGACTCTCTGTACCATATATAATTCATCCTTAAATCTTTCAGAGAGTTTGACTTTTTGATCCACATATAATTTATTTTTAAATTTTCTAGAAAGGTTGACTCTCTGTACCATATATAAGGCACACTTCTATTTTCTAGAGACATTGATTCTCTGTACCATTTGTAATGGACATTTAAACTTTTCAGAGAGATTGGCTCTCTGTACCATATCTTTAACTTTTTCATAGCATTTAAACTTTTCAAAGAGATTGATTCTCTGTACAATACACACTGGACATTTATATTTTTCAGAGAGATGAATTTTTCAGAGAGATTGATTCTCTATACCATATATAAGGTATCTCTAATCTATTCAAGAAGATAGATTTTTGAAACCACACATGCTGGTTAGCTAATAGATTGAGAACTATTGACTGTTGAAACTTTTGTTCTTTTTCTACAATATCTGGTTTTATCTCCCCTATTGCCTCTCTTAACATTATCACATTATCTTGTATGTGGAGTTTTTCCTCCATATCCCTTCTCTTCACTTCATAATCCACTTTAACCAAACATTTATCCCTTTCCCTATATGTTTACTTCCTTGGGATTGGTTTTAGGGTTTCCTCTTTTAACATAACCATCTGATCTTTTATATCATGTTGTTCATTCAACTCTGTTTTCATTCCTTGATCTTCATGATCTACCTTAATCTGCTCTTCGGTCATCTCCTCATGTACTCCTTTTACTGAGAGATTTGGTTTTATGACTTCTATTGGCCTAAATACTTTTTGGGGCTTATCCTCTATCAGTATATTAACTAGTTTATTTATATTTTTGTCCAATTCCTCATTCCCTTCTTTATTATCAGTAGTCTGACTATCTAGCTTTTCTTTTACCACTGGTAAGCTCTGACTACCTTCCTGTTTTACAATTCTAACATATTCACCCATCTCTCCTGCTCTATCTTCTAAAGAGGTTTCGGCATTATCTTCTAATTTTTGACTATCTTCTATTATACCCTTTTTACTATCCTCTCTTAGACTTTCTACCCATCTTTTCACAGAACGACATATCTTTTGTTCCAGACTTTCCTTATTTCTTTTGGGATTTTTATAATCTTCTAGTAAGTTTTGATACATACGATCTTTCATCAGTCTGGTCAATTTTATACCTGATAGTACTTCCTTCTTTATTCGAATCTGAAACTCTTCAGTACTCGTTACTATCCCCTTTACTTTTCTGATAACTTCTTATCCAATTACAACCTCTCCATTCACTTCTTTATAAAGATTATCAACTCCAGAAATTGAGGCACTTTTCCCATGTTTCTCTATTTTATTTCCCAAAGCCCTAAGAATTTTGCTGTTGTTTTCAACAGAGCTATTGATCTTTTCTTTTAATTCATCTTCACTTCTCTTATTCTCTTCTTTTAAACTTTCTATAGTTTTCTCTCTGTCTTCTAAACTTTCTATAGTTTGTTCTAAACTTTTATAACTTTTCTCCATCTTTTGTTCAAAACTTTTAAACATCTGCCTAATCCTTTCCATCATTTCCATTTCACCTTTATTCATTTTATTAAATTTCAATATATTCAATATATATCCCATCTGTGCCTCCCCTGACCACCAAAAACCTACACATCCTTTCCTTGTCTGACACCTATCTTTGACTAGCTGACCGATTTGCTTTTCACCTTATCATGCATTACAAATACAAAAAAAAATATTTAATATCCTTATTTAATGAACTACACAACAATAATCTATATAGTGCATGTCTGTCTGTTTTAGCCCAAATTATATATCCAACTATTCCCCTAGAGATCTGACAGATACTGACAGTCCACAGAATGATTAGCAGTTCACAATCATGAGATAAATAAAAGAATTCAGTCATAGCACTATAATCACACAATGCACCAGAGTACTCAGAAGATCATCCCAATTCGATCACTATTAACTACCACAACTCTTGATTGAATGTTGCAAACTCTGTTGCAATAAAAGAAGTATTTTTAAGTCTTAGGGGCTAAAGTAGATAAACTATGCCTTGTTCTCTCTCTTGGAGTCTTACGTGGCAAGTATCAAAGAATGCCCTGCTTATTATAGGCTACAGAAAACAAAGCCTTGCTCTCTGTCTTGGAGACTTATAGGCTGATATCATGGCAGGACTGCTGTTAACTGCTTCATGATAAAATAAAGATAACTTATAAATTGGGTTGGAGCAGTGACTGGGTTTGATCATTCATGAGTTACATGAATACATAGCATACTCAAGACAATGACAAAACTCTCCACTCATCATCAAAACTGCAATCTAACCAACTAAACTCCAACGATCAAATATCCAATCCAACCTCCAAAATCATAGACTTTTCTACAAAATGAACTCCCCAAACACACATGAGACTACTATCCCATAATTCATCACTATTACTATGCCTGTCCTATCTGGCAATAAATTATTCTTATGTTTCAAAAAAAATTATTTCACCACTGTCTTAAGTTGTGATATACATATCTATTTTCAAAATTGAGAAAAATAAAACTAAGCTGTTTTATGGCTGTACTCATTTTATCATCATCAATGAAAATTAAATCATATCAAACATCATCACACACAAATCTAAAATAAGATTATATGGCTAAGACAATTTTGTAAGACACAAAAAAAAATTTACTAAAAAATTTTACTAAAAAAAATTTCTCTCTTTTTAACCACACATCTCCCATCATTCTATAGACTCCCTTTTTCAGGTATATGGTGCCGGATCATAGCCCCAGTTGGGCGTCAATTGTAACTAAATTTACATTGATCAAAGATATTATAACTTAAATGAAGGTAGAAATGATTCAAATATTCAAATATTATATCCAAACTTCAAATATTCAAATATTATAACTTAATAAACAAAAAAGACATTGTTGCTTTTATTTTATATCAAAAAGAAAATAATTATTTAACCTGAGTAGTGGCTATTAAACAAAAGATCAGACTGAGTTATCAATCATATTACGGGTCATTGGATTAAATGAAACATACTCCTGGATAATAGCTATAAAAGTAAATAAATATTAAAATGATGAGTAGGAATAAATTAAACATATTTCTACAATTAGATTTCTCAGTATCAATAATTATAAACAAAACGCTTTAACCCCTCCAATAAACAAGTAGAGCAAACTATAAGCAATTATTATTAAGAACAAACTATTATAACTCAGGTATATGGAAATCAAGTGAGGTGAGTACACTAGTAACTCAATAAAATATCTTCTCAGGTATATCCAGACAGTAGATTTTACCCACTCTCATCTCTTGGTTGGATCTCAAGTGCATGTCTAAGTGAACAACAAGTGAATATGGTCTATCAGGGCGCCACTAGGTTAGCTGGACCTAGACAAAGTTGTATTTATAACTTTTTCACATGTACCAGGTTTGAATCCCTTTTGGTACTTTATTTCTAATAAAATGGAATATTTTGCTTTTAGACCCATATCACTGTGAGCAATAAATTTAGGTAAACATAAAACATCTTTAAACTAAAGTGGAGTATATAAATTCATTAGACAGAAATCATTTCTTAGATCTCAACATAATAAATGTGTTTCAATATATTTTTTTTATAAGTTTTACTAGCTCAGATTATTATTATTAATTTAGGATGGCAATTCACTCATCCTTGCATGAAATAGATGATGGAATGGTGGTTACAATAATAATAATAATAATAATAATAATAATAATAATAATAATAATAATAATAATAATAATAATAATAATAAATCAATATTTATTTATGGCCTTTAAACATTTAAACAGCTCATTAATTAAAACTTGATGATGACGATGATGATAATGATAACGATAATGGTTAACCACAGCTTTAGGACTAAGCTTAATCATAAACCTAATTTTTATAAAGAAATTCATAATTATTGCTTAATTTTAGTATATCTAATTGGAACTTAAATAGCTAATATTCACCTTGATGATGAATGATCACACTTAATAAAGACTACTCTTAATGAAATATATACGCCTCATTTAATAAAATAAACTAATATTTATTGCTGCATTTTTAACATATACATAAAAATTTCTATATCTACATGAAAATTGATATTAACAATAACAACAATAACCATAATCGACTGTTTTAAAATCATAACATTAATTTTAAATTTGTCCCCCTTTCCTGTAAATGTATTTCAAATTGGATGTCACATTGACCATGATTTTCACTCCACATGAAAATGTCTCAAAAAAAAAAAATACTCTTTTTTTTTTTTTTTTCTCTTTCGCACACATACCTTTATAAATCTAACATGTAAGTAGAATGACAAAAATAAATGTTAGTAAACTTGGAAAGAGCAAGTTTTAAAAACAAGTTTTAAATTATTTTCTCCCCCTCTCTTCTACCCTCTGAAATGCTATACTTTAACTTGAAACAAAATCTAATATTTTTAATACCGCCTATTTTTTCTTTACATTCACACACAATTACATATATGCAACAAGTATTATATTATTATGTATGTGCATGTTTTATCCCCATAATAACAAAAATATTATTTAAAACAAAATAATAATAAAAAAAAAAATGTGTTACATATTAATAATATTTCATAACTTTAAGTTAAAAGACAATTATAATTTTAGTACATATAAAATCATTAATGCTTATGTTTATCTTTATTAAGAAATTCTGGGTTTCAATTGATCTTGGTTGTTTTAAAAGTTCTTTAAACAAAAATATACCACTCTGTTGCTAAAATTTTACTAAGTCTCTGATATTATAAAGAAAATATATAAAAGAAAAACTTATATTACCAGTTCTATTCTTTGTAGCGACTTCCAATAATTCAAATTTATCTTGTTCAATGTCTATATTTTGCAGCAACAATTTCCATGTTTCTCTGGAACAATCTCTTTCTTGAGGTGGATAATTATTTGATGATGATGATTCCATTGAGGTTATTTGCTTTAGTGGACAATTTGGAAATCATTATATTAACTCTTCTCTTTCTGTCAAGCATGATTCTTTTAGTGGATGAAATACAGCAGTTGTTTTCACATTTATAAATTTTCTTGGGTTTAAACTCAGTTACTGGAACAATTAATTGGACTTGATGATTTAATATTTATCAGTAGATTGCTTTTTTCCTGATCACCTTCCAATGCAGGTGAATGTTTTCTTCTTTCTGTTTAAAAACATCTTATTTCTCTCGGTCAGTTGAAAGGTGTAGAATATTATTTTTCAGACAAGACATCTTTTCTTTACCTATATGATGCGCTGGCTGGATGGTCTGGTCAACAGACGAGACATATATTAATTTTCTTACCTTGCCATTCTTATATCTTTAACCTCCAAAAATTTAATATATATATAAAAAAAGACTTGAAATTGGGAATTTTGTAGAGTTGAAAGCTTGTCTTTTCTCTTCAATATTTTTAAAAGTCTCTATAACAACAATATCAACTGATTTTCCAGACTGCTTTTATATCCGATTTTTTTCTATTTTTGGCCACCTCTTTTAATTAAATTTATAACTTATTTTCAACCAAATCGTTTTTTAGTTGAATAGTATTAAAAATCTCAGTATGCTGATTTTTAGACAAACCCTTGTTTTGAAGGAAAAAATAGTCTTAATCCTTTTTTACACCTATGTAACATCTCAAATTTGAGCTTCTTTCTTTTGATATTAAGATGAGACATTTTTAAAATTAGACTTCTCACATCGTCTCTAAGTTTTTTAACAGAAAAACAACCCTTATAATAAAAATTGTTGAGTAAAAAAAAATAATTTAACAGATTTTCGTCTTTTTCTTTCAATATTTAATAAATAATAATGTAGTTTATGTATGCAATGTACACACACATTCATTCAAATTATTTATAAACTGACATTAAAATAATCTAATTGCTAGCTTAGTAATTATAACCCTAATATTTAAAATTAAATCCTTAGCTTCTAAATCCAAATTACAGTTATAGAAAAGCAAAAATAGAAGTATAGAATAAGATATTAAAATTTAGCAAGTGTAGGTTAGTTTTAAAGAAAGTTAATATGTGTAATTTAAAAGTGACTAACTAAATAGCTTTTATAACACACACTGCCTATACATATGCATTATAACTTTATTTTTTAACAAAAAAAAAATAAATAGTGAATAGTTAAATGTGTGTATTACTCTTTTTGAGTTCTCTATCAGCACACAAACAATTAAAGAATATGACTGTTGTCCCACTCTCTTTCTATCTTAAGCTTTTAGAACTGGATCTTGTAGGGTTTAAACTTGGATGCCCTACAGCTTCCTTTTTATATAAAAATGTGATGATGATTTTTGTTTTACATTTTCTTTTATGCACATTACTACAAATTTAGCTAATGACTAAATTGTAATGGCACAATATATATAAATGGAAAAATATGGGTGAGTTAGTCCGCATGTTATGTAAGGAAGACATAGAAAACATAAGGCATCTGCTAATTGAATGTAAATGCCTGCAAACAGAAAGGGTAAAAATAATGAAGTTGTAGGAGAATAAATACAAAGTGATTATACAGAAAGTGAGGTCTTGGATTTTATACTGGGTCTTGGGGAAAGACAAGGGGTATTTAGATATAAAGGCAATAGAGTTGACAAAGATTATGTTGTGTAAGTGGAATGGAGCAGGGTAGAGAACAATATGGGAAAAACTTAGGGTGGGGAATGGAAAGGTAAGGTGGATAACAGGTTATCTGGGTATTGTGGCTGAGAGATTCTTGATTTTGATAAAGGAAAAGTCACAGTGCATCACTTCACATCACTCTTTTTACAGATTGTGTAAGTATGGGAAATAGTGATCATATGATGTTTAGTAGTTTAATTGTTTTGCCTTTAAACATTTTTAAATTTCTTTTTGCTTTTTCAAAAGTGAGGGAGGAAGAAGTAAAGACATACAGTCTTGATTTATCATAGTAATAGTTGTACAACTTAATTTATAAATTCAGTGCATACCTAAAATCTACAATCATGAAGAATTAAAAAAAAAAAAAACTTAAAATAAAAAGCCAACATTTTTTCACCCCACCATGTGTTACAACAAATACTTTTTTTTCATTAACTTGTTAGAAATTAATTTGTTTAAAATGTTTTTATTAATCTTTTACCATCTATGACAAGAATATACCCACATTTAATAGTCATTCTTAAAATAACACCTACAGACAAACCTGCTTCATACACAAAATATCTGCAAACAATCTTAGAACCTATTAAAATAATATCTAACCTTAACATAACTTTCCCACATGACAACTGGAATACATAGTTATTTCTATACACAAACACATTATGATTTAAACTTACTAATGTTAGGCAGTAATAATAAGCAGCTAATATGTAGATTTAAGTATTAGACACTCGAGCCCAAATTTTTTGATTTTCTACTCAAAATGAACATGTAGTCATTACCAACATTATATTTCATCAGATATAAAAGAAACACACTTAACATTGACACTACATTGAGTTGTGCAACAGATCAGAAGAGAAACAAAATCATATATTCTTTGAGTGTAGTAGCCTATAATACACTCGATTTTGGATTACAAAAATTTATAAGAAAAATAATGCTACTATAAATTCAATTATAGAGTTTTGTCCAAATGCCTGCTTCACAGAAATAAGAAGTACAACATTTATATACATTATGGTGCACTAGGACCACCTATCTTTACAATAGTAATGTGAGAAATTTTAGCACATTTAAAATAAATTAGAGACAATAAAACAAAGAGATAAAAAATCACCCCATCAGACATTTTCATAGCCACTTGGTCATCTGTCCGTCAGTGCTCTAACCTTTAGTGAGTTGTTTTTTTGTTTCCTATTTTATTGTAAATATTTTTAATAATAGTATAATTCACTGAATGCTATTGAAAATACTTGTTTTGGTATTCTTTGATTAGTTTTGTATTAATTTTTTTCTTTTAAACTGAAATATCTATATATATTGTAATGGTTGAAATGAGCAGACAACAGCAAAATTACCATTGGGGTAATTTATACCACCACAACTCATTCCAATCCCACATAATGCTTCATTTTAATTAGCTTGGTGATCAGGGAGAGAGAGAGAGAGAGAGAGAGAGAGAGAGAGAGAGAGAGAGAGAGAGAGAGAGAGAGAGAGAGAGAGAGAGAGAGAGAGAGAGAGAGAGAGAGAGAGAGAGAGAGAGAGAGAGAGAGAGAGAGAGAGAGAGAGAGCGAGAGAGAGAGGGAGAGGGAGAGGGAGAGGGAGAGGGAGAGGGAGAGGGAGAGGGAGACTATTAGGGTTAGGTTATAACTATATGTACCCTGTGGCAAACAGAACACCCAATGTAATATATATGTGAAAATACAGACACTTTATTAGTAATATATTACAAACAAAAGAAATGAACACTGCTTAATTGTTGCTGGATTCATTGGAGATAGTGGAAATTACATTAATTAGTAATAATAGGTGCCAAGAGTTTATATATATATATTGTAAGGTGATGCACAATTCTTATAAATTTAACTCATAGATGCTTTAGAACAAGCCAGAATTATATAAGCTTTAGTTAGGCAACCAGTATTTAAAATACATCAATCAATTTTAAGTATCTCTAGAGACACACACATATATAAGTAACCACACCTACGAAAGGGAATTTATTTATTTTAAAAAAAAAATAAAAATCGTTCCAATGAACAGTATGTGAAATAAAATATCTTTATAGACACATATATACTTGAAACAAACACTTAAACTTTTCCAGTACATGAGAATTTAATAATTTACGACTGTGACTTGATCAAAAAGTTAATGAGCTGACATCAAAGCAAGTCACATGTTAGTAACTAAGTGTTTAGAAAAGAGTAAAGAAAGAGTATTAACTTGTTTATATAGAACGTGAAAATTAGACAACACTGATTATTGTTGAAAATGGGATCCAACAGAAAAGTAAAATTTTAAATCAGGACACTACTTTTATTATATTTTATATATTATTATTCTAATTTACCTATTATAAAACTAATGATGTGAAAGAGTTTAATAAATTGCAATTTATTAACGTATTTGGTAAGATATAGAAGAAAGAAATGCATTATTTATTTAAGGTTTTATAAACTTTCGTTATAACAGAGTTTAAGAAAATTTATCATCGTTCACAAACTGTAGAGATGCATAATTTCAACAAAGATCTTTTAAACGCCAATTAACTAAAATATAAGATAAAATTTGGAAAATAACAGACTACGTTTCGTATATAACCCATTATATATTTATACGAGCTGCAAATAAGAGTGTTTCTGTATTTCTATTGCGAATTTTGAAAAATAATCTGAACAGAATAATTTACTTGTATGTATAAAACGTAGTAATGCATTCTTGCTAAATCCACTGACACGGGATCTGAGTGCCTTCTAGTTATCGAATGGTGATGTTAACATAACCATTGGTATGCCAGATGCTCAAGTATGCATGGAACGATCTAAATGAAAGCTTACATCGATTCAAAGAAAGTTGCTGCTACAAAGTCAAGTGCCTTGTCAATTTAACTTCATCTTGGGAAATGTTCCAAGAGATTCGAGTTAGGATCGTCCAACATACGTGAATGAAGAGAAAAACTCCATCTGCCTAAGACACTAATGCCACTATTTCTAATTATAGTTCATTTCTTTCAAGGAATCTAAGTTTTCACTTAATTTTGATGGTTTAAATATTATTATTTTTTTTTTTGTACTAAAAGTTATTTTAGAGTTTTTCTCACTTTTCTATACACTTGGTGAATCTATTTTCTTCTTGTATTTTGAAATCTAAAGAACTCTTTATGTTTAAGCTATGATAAAGGGAGAAAACATAAATGCACAACATAAAGTATAAATAAAATCTAGTCCTATTTTGGTATACTGAGACTTGATGTCAGGTCATTATAATTTAAAAGATTAAGGTAAGACTTTTTAAGCCTACACATTTTAATTATAGGCACATACTACATAAAGTTAGATGTTCATTTTTGTTTACTAATAATTTATTCTAGATAATTAATTTTCTTGTTTGCATGACTAACCATCTATGAATGATTTTTCCCTATGAATCATTAAATAAGCAATCTATAGATATGAACTTAAAATGCATCCAGTTGAGATAAAATAGCTATATTTTAAATATCAGTTTATAAGATAATTATTGAATTAATAGTCATTTTAATCTATGATGTAGTTAATCATAGTTTCTTTTGCTTGGTATATTTAATATTTAATTCATCATTGAATTGCTCAGGTTGAGATATATGACCATATTATGGTAGGCTCAGAGCAATGACAGTATTCGGTTAGGTTATAGTAGAGTCACATATCCAATATAATATGTATGTATATTAGTATTATTATTGTTATATATTTGTTACAAGTTTGAACCCAGATATTGTTAATAAAATATTTGTTATTTGACGTTAGAAAATCTTTGTTTCTCTGGTATCAAATTTATCAAACATCATTCATACTTCACTCACCAAACTATCCATGATACATAACCACACATGTTTTATATGTTTATAAATTTATATGTGAGAACCCAACAGTATAATCATTTAGTAGAGAAGCCATCAGGGATCTATATAGAGGTTGTATTATTGCCATCCTATTTAAGTCCATTCTTGAGGAGAGTTAAAAGCAGAAATTCTTTGCTGAGTTTGAACTCCAAGGCATAATTGAACCTGAAAGAAGAGTGGGATCTGGATATTCCAACCTATATTATGTCTGAACCAGGTAATAAAATTGAGCTAACTTAGGTAGACAGGCACAATCAATCAGTTAGGTATTACATAGACCATCTTCTGTTTCCCACTCATCAATTTTTTTACTTTTGCTGTTACATTTTTGATATTTTGAGCATGTGAGATCAAATTGCCAACCCCAGTCCATTACATTTTTGTTGCAGCCATGAATGATAGGTGCACCAGCACAAATAGACTTGGTGTAAGTTGGTTAACACATCATGTTTAGACCAGTCAATTGTTGAATTTGATCCACATCTCCAAAGCAAAACCCAGTCTGTTACAACATATATAAAGGACTACATGGCATTTAAATTGTGATTGTATATATACAAGGAATTCCAATATACACAAATATATATTTTGGATTGGTAGATTTGATGATCTCTAGGGCAGATATCCCTTAAACAGGCACTTGATACTAAATTAACCATACACAAGAAAACATGAATTAACTCTAAGAAATCTGATTAAGGTAGATGATCGTATTGCTCTCATGATCATGACCCAGAAATGCTGAAATACCAGGCTTGTCTCTACACAAGGCAGGTAGTACTGGATTACTAAAGTAAAAAAAAATCCAATAATGAGGTAGACTGGAATATTCTCATCTCCATGAGAGTCATACCCAGGTCTCTGTGAAATAAATGGATTATAGTATGAAGGAATGAGCATCTTCCCCACAATCATAATAAATCTCACCAACAGGCAGGAATGATCCACTGCACAATTGGTAATATAAAATGAAGGTTCTCCAGGTCTGAAGTAAGAGGAATATTCCCTTATCTGTGTGGATCGTATTCAAAAGAGCCTGGCAAATTAATTTTCTCCAAAGCAGGGAAGTGCATCTGCTGAAGGAACAACATACAATAAACATGAAGTTAGACAACTCAATAATACCAATTTATATAAAATAAAATGTTAATGGTCATGTCATAAGATCTACAATATGTGGATGTCTATTACATGAGGCTAAATCAGATCCTATGCAGTTATATATTTAAAAATTATTTCCTGATTAATTGGAGATCCATCCCATAGGTCTCACAGATATAAGGAAATATTGATATGACAGCCTCACAATTATAATCTATATATTAAATTGTATTGAAAGTTTTATAGAATTAAACTATCATATCTATATTATTGTAATGGTATGGTTGCATATACCTGGATGTTCTGGTCCGCAAATACACTTGAACACACACACCAACTTCAACAATCAGCTGGTTCGTCCATAACATATAATCAACTTATGTCAAATCTAAAAGTGCTGATACACCTATCTGCCATATCCTAAAGTTGATAGTGCCAAATACAACAGTCTGGTCCATCCATGTATATAGGAGAAAGAGAGCAAGCTCACATCTAACTACTGTCAGATCTAGGGTCTTCATGTAGGATGCTAGAGATAAAACGATGAAATACCTGACTCATGATTATATCTATTTTTAATAGACTAGTCTAAGCATTATATGTAATCCAAATCAGTTCACCTCACATCTCACCACCCTTTTCCAAAACCGTTGCCTCAGATATTCGAACTCAGGAAGAATTTGCATTCGACTCTCTTAACAGGTAAGTATCTATGCAAACTGTTCATCAACAACTAAAATAATACATCCTATCTATTAGAAAGAAGTAATTCTCTCACATGCTTATCAAACAATAATGTGCATGTGTAAAATATTGGCTATAAGATGTAATGTAAATGCTGGATCAACAAAACTACAGAGATATTCTTAATTAACAAAACTTCATAATATTTATTTATATAAAATAAATAAATTTAAACATAAAATAAATTCTTAATCAATTTAGAAAAGAAAATTTCAATAAAGAAAAATATTTACAAATGCCCATAAATTACTTGGATATCTCCATATGTATTTACAGTTTTTATGTCTATGACAAGTATCTATCATTACTTTACTTAAACAATTTAGAACTAATCACCCTTACTTCCCATGATAGATACCATAATATAGACATCTGTATATCCAAGGTAATTAAAAAAATTATTAATTAAAAGTGAGATTGCTAACTCCATGTAAATTTAAATGCAACCTCAGATGTAGTGTGCAATTTTAATTGTGAAAAAGTATAATAATAAAACAACACAGAATATCATAGAAAATGATAAAGAATACTATTTTAAAAGTTTTAATCATTTACTCATTATATCTTAAGAATACTATTAGTAACACATATATAATAAATAGTCATGTCATGTGGTAGCATAGTTTATATCAGTGGCTTTAAAAAAAGAAAACTTACTGTTAAATATTCTAGTGGAACCCTTAATTTTATGTGCTTAGTTGATAACCATGTCTCTTGGTAGAAAATAAATCACCTAGATTTTATTAAAAACAAAAGAAAAATAGACTTTTCAACCTTCCCCTCCCCTACTCTCTTGATATTTTCTTATGTTGGACTGTTCCCTGTAGAATTAGAAATAGCATTTTCCAAATATAAGATGAGTTAATAAATAAAAATAAAAATACAGATTTATACAACCGAAAATAAAGCATAATTTTACAATCTTTTATGAATCATATGTTAAAGCATAATTATTTTTCAGAGTCCCCTTTACACAAAGTTCTTACAGTTGATGTATTTTTTATTATAGATGTTAAAGAACTCCTGATTAATTTTATACAGCATGTCTTGAATTTATTTAAGTTGGCAGTAGGTAGTTTTGTGTTACTCCCCACATAGATATTCATTTTGGGTATATTAACTTCTTTATTATCTATGAAAAATCTTGCTTTCTTCCGTTTTCTCTTCAATCACTCAATTTCAAATACCTATCCTGGCATTCCCTCTCTCAATAACTACATATCACTCCAAGTGAGAACCTATCTTAGGGTAAAAAAAAATACTTTGCTGTTCAACTTTATGGTATGAACCTGACCATCTATGTATCTCTATAATAGATGATACATATCCTTGTTCACTAATCTCTCCTGCTCTTTTCCAGAGACTTATTGGATTTTGAGAACTACATGAATTAGAGTATCCATCACCATGCATGGATTTACTAAAAAAATGAGGTCAGTTCTAAGGTATACCAGTATGTCTATTGAAACATACCCTCATAAATACAATATCTTAATTATTATAACCCTAACAATATTTTTTATGTTCTCTCACTTTTTTTAAACTTCATTATCATTTCTACTGCTAACTATTATTTCATGATGAAATTATTTATCTCATACTGTTCTATTGAGTGACCAAGATATGGTTTCAATATTCTTGCATTATATGTACCTCTCATTCTCCCTTTACATCTACCCAAAAAGCATTAGGATCTGCTTGTTTTACAATAGTATAAGATCCTTCATATTGTAAGTAAAATTTTTGATATTTATTTTCATAAGGTTTACTTACATGAGGGGTCTTTATTAATACCTTATCACCTATTTTAAAAATATGCATATGAGGAGTCTTTATTAATACCTTATCACCTATTTTAAAAATATGCATATCTCTTTCATTTTTCCTTGCTTTACTCTGCTAATCATTTGTTGGCGAGCTTTTTGTCTTACCACTTCTGAATTTGAATTTATGTGTTGTGCTGTTGGTGTATATTTTTACAAATAGTATTGGTGTGGATTTACCAAAATGTAATTCAATGGGTGCAAATCCAGTTGATTCGTTCACACTCCAATTGATGAAATTTACCACCCTATCTGTCTGCTTTGTCCATCCCTTATGCTCATCCTCTAGGTATGTCCTGAACAACCATCCTAATTTCTGCATTATGCGTTCAAAAGGGTTGGACTGTGGATTCCTAATGGATGTAAGCACATGTTGGATTTGTGATTTCTCCACCCAATCTTTCCATTCTTTAGATAGGAAAGGAATACCATGAACTGTTAATATGGTTCTTGGCCTCACTTTCCTAATAACTTGGAGGGTGTCTAATAACTTGATAGTGTTTCTGGTATTAGCCTGGGCTATTGGGTAAGCTGTGATGTATTTGGAGATCATAGGCTACGAATAGATATTTTTTTATTGAACAATGGCAGAGGTACATAATAATCTATTTCCAGCAGAGGTACCTAATAATCTATTGCCAAGATCTCATTAGGTCTTTCTGGTATTATTGATTTAGTAAAATTAGAGTAGGTCTCATTTACTAGCTTAGCATGTAGGCACACTAGACAATCATGGAGTGATCTCAAAATGTCTCTATACATTGTGGGCCAGTAAAACCAGTTTTAAAGAGTATGTTCCATCTTATGGGCACCCTAGTGACCATATAAACAATGAACATACATTATGAGTGGATTTATTAGTGATTTAGGTATTACTACCTTCCACTCTTTAAACTCTTTAATGTTTATATCTGGTTTATAAAGCAAGACCTCATTTTCTAGCTTATAATGTGTAAGATTTTTTGACCCATGCTGAACTTTTTTACCTTTTAATGCCTCCATGATTGGTTTTAGATTTGGATCGCAGAATTGAATTTCAGGCAAAGCTTTTAAATCATCCTTTACATTGTTGTCAATCATTAGATTGATGTTAGTAATGTAGGCATTGTCTACCAAAAGGTGATTTTGTTCAGTCCTGCATGAGTTTTGACTTGGCACATCTGCTAACACATTCTCGGGTCCTTTACAGTACTGTACACTGTAGTTGAATTCCTGTAACTGTAAAGTCCATCAGACTAGGTGACTGTTAGTCAGATAGCTGTGATTCAGGAATTGAAGGCTCTTATGATCAGTGAACACTATCACCTCTGATCCAAGAAGCATCTGTCAAAACTTCTGGAAGGCCCACACTATTGCTAGTGCCTTCTCTGTTACTGTATAAATGATTTCTGGACCTTTCAGGAGCTGGCTATAAAATAGAGGACACCAGATTGGCCATCCTCCTGGATTTGAGATAATGTTACCCACAATTCGAAAACACTACTAACCATTTGGACATTGAATAGCTTGTTAAAATCAGGAAAAGCTAATATGGTTTACTGTAAAAATCCTGTTTTAATCTCTCTAAATGTCTTATCTTGCTCCTCAGTTCATTTCCATCTTTCAACTTTCTGAATTAATTTCAGCAATGGTTCCATACAGTTTGAGAACTTCTGGTAGAAATGATTATAGAAGTTGCACAGCCCTAAAACTAATCTGATTTGCTTTTTATTTGTGGGTTTTGGAAAGTTCTGAATGACACTTATCTTGTCAGAATGAGGTCTCATCCTGTTGCATCCAATGATATGACTAAGGAAGACCACTTTGCTACATGCTAATGTGCTCTTCTTGAAGTTGATCTTAATTCCCTTGTTATAGCATTCTTTGAAAAACAAAGATAGGTGTTGAAGATGTTCTCCAATGGTGGTTGATGCAATGATAACATTATCCTCATAAATGATTGTGATCTGCTTGACCTCAGGTGATAGGGTTTTAATCCAATCATTGTATTAGACAAGCCCCACTATTGATCAATCCAAATGGCATCCTATTTAAATGGTATGTAAAACCCTCGTATTGGAATGCAGTGTATTGGCTATCATCTGGATGGAGCTCAATCTGCCAATAACTGGAGGTTAAATCAAAAGTAGAAAACCCTTTCTTATTTCCAAACCTCACCAGTAAATTGTGGATGGGTGATGGAATGTTCCTATCAGAAACTGTAATTTTGTTTAGCTGATGAGCATCCAAACAAAATTTCATCGATCCATCTTTCTTTTTTCACCATTACTACTGGATTACAGTAAGGTGAAGAACATTCGGAAATAATCCCCCAATCTAGATTTTATGAAGCTGCCTAGATATCTCATCGTGATACTGGTATGGAATAGGGTAAGACTTGGATTGAACTGGTTGGTCATGAATCAGTTTTATACTTTGCTGGAAACCCTCTATTATCATTGGTATTTTGGAGAAAGTAGGGCCAAATTCAATGACAACATATTGTAACCTTTCTGTTTCATCGCTTCCAAGTAAATTGGACTCTGCGATTTTACCCTCAGTCAATGTCTCTGGGATCATAGATATCATACAATCAACCTCAGGTAGGTCATATCTTGAGCACAATGTCATTTCCAAATCTCACCATTTACACTAACTACTTTGTCAGCGAAATCAATGACACAATGGTTCATGTAGAGAAAGTCTGCCCTTAGAATGACCTCATGTATCAAGCCATTCAGGATAAGGAAAACATGATAGAGTATTGTTTGGCCAATCTTTATTTGGACTCAGATTTGTTTCTGCATCAGTTTGGCTTTTCTATTATTAGCCATGGTAACTTGAATCAACTCCAGTGGCAGGGTATTGATGTTGGGATTCCTGGTCAGAACTTTGTTGTAAAATGCGTCTGACACCACTGAGATTTGGCTACCAGAGTCTAATAATGCCTTAACTGACAAATCCTCAAAACAACATCTCTATCATGGGGCAGCATTGCACCACATAATTGGGTGTTCTATCTTCCCATGAACATATTACATTAGTGATTTCTCAGTCCCTTGTTTGCCTTGTGTCCCCCAGTGATTTTCTGGTTTCTTGAGGTGAGGAACATAATCTCAAGTACCTTTAGTTTGATTTCTTTTGAATTTGAGTGAGTAATTACTACACCCCAGTTTATTATATTTTTCTGGGAGATCAATAGGGTTTATTTTAGCTCTATCATCCCTTGTCTGATTCTGGTTAAGTGAAGGAGGGTGTGAGGGAATTTTTGTGGTGATTTATACTTCCAGTGGTTGGGGTTATTATTATTTTCCTCTTATAATACATAGCTTTTACTGTAGGGTCCTCCTTTCTCTTTTTAGGAACCCAATTAGGTATGACACTGTTGTTTACATCAATATTATTTAACAGTTCACCTATCTGCTCAATGCTTTTAGCATTCCTGCAAAGAAGGGACTGTTCTATCTTTAAGGGTAAATTCCTCATAATGATTCGGATGATCTCACCCTCAGTCAAATGGTATATGTTTAGGGTCTGCAGTTTAGGTATTTGATGTCAAAAGAATTTTGTTAATGTTTCTCCTGGTGTCTGTTTATACTTTTCCTGGAACAGCTGATATAGTAATGCTTCTTGTTTATTCCTGTTCCAGAAGCTTTTCACTATTAAGGCTTGGTATTCATCAAAGGTAGATGGGGTTTGGAACAAGGACTGCCACCATATTAGGGTATCTCCTTGTAGATGGCTATATGCAATGATGATTTTCTCCCCCTCTGTTAAGTTTGGATTAACTAAAGTACAATATTAAGCTCCTCAAGTGTTCTATGGGGGATTCAGTGGCCAATCCCTTGAAAATTTTAAGTTTCACAAACTGATTAATCATGCTAACATGCATCAAGTGGTCATGTGATTTATTCAGTTTAGCAGGCTTCACATGAGGCATTAACTGTTGCACATCCAAGTTACACATGCTCAGGTTAGTCTCACTATAGTCACTGTGAAAAAGATAATCTTCTATCCCTTGTGTCATCTGGCATGGTGCAGTAGGCTCCAAACATGGTTCACATGTCTGAATGAGATCCCTTCTAGAAGTCTCCCAATTAACTTCTGCTTCATCCCTTCCACCTCGTCTGTCCTGTGTCCTCAGTCCTATCTCATTTTTTTGTATAAAACTTATCATCTGAGTATTTTGTGACACTCATAATACAATTTTCTCCAGTCTTCGGCTAAGGGTGTCATCTAAATGTTTTAGGTCACAACTTAAAGTTACTGCAGTTTTCCTATGTGTCTCTATAGTTTCACCATGTGTTTCTATAATTTTACAACATGCTTCCATTTCTATATTTTGCCTGGTAGTGAACTGGTCTAAAATACTTCATTTCTTCATGCATTTCATTTACATGCTTCCTTTGACTCTCACGGATCTCTTTTTTGAAAGACTCTTGACTTTGACACACCTCTTGGTATTTAACCATTAGTTGACTGGTGACACAATGTTTAAATTCCTCCAAACATTTCCTACATTGCATATCTTTCTCCTCCACTTCTTTCATCATTTCCCCTATCCCTTGTTTTAGTTCAACATTATTCTTCTGAACACTTGTCAAATGTATAGACAGTTGTTTCATTTCTTGTGATAATTTTGTTTCTACATCTTTAATTTCTTCACTTAAGACTGTCTGCTAACATTCACACTCTCCTTCATCCCTATGTCCATCTTTAATTCCATATTAGCAACACAGTCTTGGTTGCCATATCTCCCATCCTAACGTCTATGCTATCTATATTAGCTTTTAATTTTTCTACTTCGTCTTTAGTAACCATATTAGCCTTCAATTGATTCACACTTTCATTCATACCTTTTATATCAAGTTTCATATCACTCATTTCAGATTTCATACTACTCTCCATATTCTTCATATTTGTGTCCGTATTACTCATTTCAGACTTCAAACTACTCTCTCTATATTCTTCACATTTGTGTCCATATTACTCATTTCAGACTTTATATCAAGCTTCAAGCTCATGATCATCTGGACCAATTATGCCATGGTTATGGTATCTTCCATAGCTTGGACCATTTCACTTTGTGGTGATTGAATTCCTGAGTTTCTTGTGCCTCAACAGTCATTTCATCATCTTGACATGTCTGTGGAAAGTGGTTATTTTCAGCCACAGACACCCCAGATGTTTGACTAGGCAAAGACCCTCCCTCATGGCTAATCTCACCTTCACCTATCACAACATCACTAACTTCACTCTTCTTTCAATATCACTAATTTCTCCTTGGAAAACTTCTGTCTCCATACTCAATATTTTTTTTCTATTTCTTAATAGCATTAATTATTTTAAACAACTATTACTTATAAAAAAAATATATTGTCTCAGGGTTTTACATTTTCCCCAACAATACCATATGTAACTTTAACTTCTATATCAAATTCTATTTGATTTTGTCTGTCTACATTTAGATTAGTTTTTAAATTGTCTGACTCCTCTATTTTAGTGCCATTTTACTCTTGATTTAATTGTTTTACATGTCTCTGTTTATTGATCCCACATTCATTCTTTATATGCATTTTTTTTATTTACTAATTTTTAAATTTTAGGTGTTTTATGTTTTTATTTAATACTTAGGTATATTACTTATTTATTGTAGGCATATATACAATAGTTGTTTTGTATTAATTGAACTTGTTATACAAGTGACATGTTTAAAATATTTAACAAAAAGAATTTTTTTTTTCTTTTTAAAATTTCTGTCAAATGGCTAAACATCCCTTGCAACTATAATATCTTCATGCCTAAATGTTTGGGTGCCAGATGTAATGGTATGGTCGCATATACCTGGATGTTCCGGTCCACAAATACACTTGAACCCACAGATCAACTTCAACAATTAGCTGGTTCGTCCATAACATATAATCAACTTGTGTGAAATCTAAAAGTGCTGGTACACTTATCTGCCATATCCTAAAGTTGATAGTGCCAAATGCAACAGTCCGGTCCATCCACGTATATAGGAGAAAGAGAGCAAGCTCACATCTAACTACGGTCGGACCTAAGGTCTTCATGTAGGATGCTAGAGATAAAATGATGAAATACCTGACTCATGATTATATCTATCTTTAATAGATAAGCCTAAGCATTAACTATCAAATCTATATATAATCCAAATCAGTTCATCTCACCACTCTTTTCCAAAACCGTTGCCTCAGATATTCAAACTCAGGAAGAATTCGCATTCAACTCTCTTAACAGGTATGTATCTATGCAAACTGTTAATCAACAACTAAAATAATGCATTCTATCTCTTAGAAAGAAGTAACCATTATCTACTATTCTCTCACATGTTTATCAAACAATAATGTGGATGTGTGCATGTGTAAAATATTGGCTATAAGATGTAATGTAAATGCTGGGCTGAATGTAAATGCTGGATCAACAAAACTACAGAAATCTTCTTAATTAAAAAAACTTCATAATATTTATTTACAAAAAAAAAAGATTTTAATCATAAAATAAATTTATATTCAATTTACATTAACCCCTCTTACAATACTATAAAACGAGCATATTTATTCAAGCTATGCTGCAATAACAAATAATTTATCACTTTGTTCTAATGCAGCTATTTATATAGCAATAATTACTAGATTACAGGGTATACCTAAGATTTTTAATAGCACTGGATTACAGTTATTTAAAGTTCTTTAAATCCACCATTAATATAACAACAGCACTCGAACCCATACAGAAGATGATTGAGTTTGATGGCAAACAGTAATTATATTTGATTAATAAAATAGTATTCACATTTGCAAAATAAGAACATATGTGGGAAACTAATTTAGGAAACAATAATTATGGCAGAAATAACACATATGAAAGGATGAATGAAAATGCAAAAATGACAATTCATTTAGCATAATCATAACAGTATGATTTAGGAGTATTGATAGGCTTTAGTGAGAATGAAATATGAGAGAGCAGTACATGTATGATGGCAATGAAGAGATTCATTCTAAGATCCAAGAAGGTGCTTCAATTTACGGATAAAGAGGTGACTCTTTGCAAATGTTGGCAGGGTCAGGTCACAAATGAAGAATGCACTTTATTGAATTGCAATAGGCTGGAATTTTGTCAGAGTGGACCCTATGCAATAATATCTAGCACCGAAGAAGTCCCAAGGGGTTTACAAACCTTGTCCTTGGAATTGGGAGTAAAAATAGATGTGACTCGGGTTTTCCGATACACCCGGGAAATGAAGTACAAATATATATAACTAAAGGCCAGTATACACATAACGCTTAAGTTAATATAATTACACAAACTTAAAAACTAAAAACAAAGAATTATTATCTATCTTATTGATAAAGACAGCATATTGGTATGATTTGATTTACTACATGGATATGGTAGAAGTACACTTAATGCTAATATAATAGCTCATAGAACTATAGGATTCCACCCCTTTCCCTTTTATTATTTTAAATTACACATAAAGCTTCCCACAATGTATAACTAATACAAATCTTTGGTTTGAAGTGCTTTCATAAATACTTTACATATTATTAGATATATATAAAATAGGTGGTGGTTAATGATTTCAAGAAAATAATATTGATTTAATTTATATAAATATATTTAAAGTTTTTAGAAATTGGCACTATTATTTAATTAATAAAAAAAAAACATTTATAAGAAAACAGATTTTTGCTTACATTTTCGAAAATAACATTGTACAATAATTATCTGATTTTTATTTTACTTTCCCAGACTTGCAGGTGTCCGCTATAATAAGAATAACAAATTTGTTTTTTTTTTTATACTAAAAACTAGATTAATCGCCCTCTGAAAAGAAGGGAAGGGTTTTTTAAAAAAGATAGCATGGACATTTGCGAATCTAGGGAAAATTATCGACATATAATTTAGTATATGAAAAGATGAAATATAATAATGAAAACAAAAATATTGCCGCATAGACATTAAATTAAGAAATAATTGTTGTTCAGGAGAGGTTTAATGTAGGAGAAATTACTGCTAAGTTATATAGAGAGAACAAAGTACATTTGACTAACAAGTTAAGAATTTACAAACTGATTAATTCATAATTAATATTAATTTTACAAGGAAGGCTTTACACAGTGTTTAAAGAAACAGATAGGTGAGATTTGAAATTATTCAAATGTAAATTTAAGAGTATAGCAGCACTTGAAATTATTACCTCTGTACAAACTTGGCTGTTTTTTTGATGTTCAGATTTCCCTTGGAGAACTAGATCTAGTTTGACGAGCATAGTTATTCAGACAGGTAGTAAGTTCATTATTTAACAATCAGGCATATAGTTATAGTTTATGAGTATCAGGATCCTGGGCACAGATTTCAGGGAGGGCCATCTCAAATGGTGAGAAAGGCCATGTGGGTTTACTTGCGACACATTGAAATCAAATGAATGTGGATTTATTTGGCAACTGCTTTCATTGACTTTTTTTTAGTTTTTTTTCTGGTCAAAAATTAGTCCATTTTATACTATAACCCAGTATTTGTGGAATGCTTTCTTGTTTCATAACCGCTAATCATTCTCTAATCTAATTTTTAAAAAAATTTCTACATAAGCTTTATCCATTGTGCTGAAAGATATCATTGTTAGATAACATGTATTCAAATCGAAATTAATTTGATAAAAATGTTCATAACAAAAGTAAATCAATTAGTTTAGTTTCTAATTTTGATTTTAGAGAAACTTTTAATTAAAGTTATTTTAGAAGATTAAACAAGATTAACTTTCTCACCTTTAATTATTTTTGACTAATTTTAATTACATCTTCCATCTTGGATTTAAAAAGAAAAGTATAGTTTAATAGCAAAAATAATTTAAAAGATAAAATTTTATAGAATGACATATAACAAACTTTGTCTAGTAAATATTTGCTCAGTAGGTTTGTCTCTACAATATCTATATACATCTGAGCCGCAATTACTAAATAATTACTGTAACTTTAATAAATAAAAAAATACAGAAAGTATAATATATTTTGATATTATAAGTTTGTTACAATTAATCCTCCATTACCTATTGCGTATACGTATTCCCCTTTTAAATAATATATTTATTATTTTTCTTTTTTGTATGTGTGTGTTTAAATTCAGATATCTATGTATATACCTTCGTTAAGAAGTATTTTAGTTAATATATCAAGAAAAGGAACAAAAATGTGTTAGTGAGTGGAAAATATATGCAAGAATAGGGTTTGAATTTGGCTTGGTAGGGGAAGATTTGAGGTGGCCTGTGAAGCGCAATCTGAATCTCAGATTCCACTTTAATATATATATATATATATTGTTGACATTAAGTTGTAATTGTAAGGCATGTTTTTAAAAAAATAATGTATTATGAAATATCATTTTGATATGAAATTTAATGTTATAAAAAGGAGTTTAACTGATTAATTAAAATCAATTGCTGATAAAAGAATGTATAAATTAAATTTTAACTTTATAATTATTTAGGGTAAGGGATGTCAAAACTTGTAATTATTGTATGATCAGATAAAATCAAAGACATTTGGAATTTAATTAAAAAATGCAATTAATAAAATTTTAAAATTAAACTATATCGACATTAAGATCAGCAAGATTTTTTAGATAGTAAAAAAAAAATTGTCTCTAAGTTTAAAATTAATTAATCAATTTCAAAAGATCCAAATGACTTTGTTTTGAGAGCTATATATGTATAGGGGCAAAAAAGAAAGAAATTAGTCTTTGTAACTTCTTGTATAGCTTTTTTTTAAAGCTGTTATAGATTACCATCATGCCATGCCAAGTGAGTAGTATGCATATTTCTCTGGCCATCTCCAGTGCATCCAAATATGGAGTTTTTTTTCCATAATACTTATAGAATGCTGTGCCAATAACGTCCTTGCCTACATTTGACCATCACATCACATCACATCACATAAAATCATGTAAAACTAAAAAATATATATATAAATTTTTTAGTAAAAAAATAACTAGGTCATCAAAAAGGAAGCCTCCAATATATATTTCTACTGAGTGACCTGTCAGCCAATTCTAAATCTTTTGAAGATCTGATAAAATAGTGATTATTTCTAAATTCATAATTTACAATTTTACTGGTAAACATTTAAAGTCTCTTTACTATTCTCTTTCTTTGCTTTAAATAATTATATAATAATCATTCTGTAAAATATGTTTCTTATCATATTATTTAGATATTTTATTACATTATTTAAATATTTTTTAATGCACACTTAATTAATTGTAATAAGGAAGATTGACTATTGCAATATATACTTGGTTTTTCTTAAATAGTAAAATATTTCAATGATTAAAGTATTTGACATTATCTCAAGAAAAGTCCAGTAATTAAATAAAAGCAAGGTATTTAAATCCCTCCTCACTGATTCTAATTTGTGCATTAATTTTATTTTCGATTTTAAATTTGCCTATTTAAAATCGGTTATTTCAAAAAAATTACATTTAGCCATTAACACAATTGCAATGGTTTATCTATAACTTTCAAATTTAAAAAGATCGAGTGTTAAAATGTTAAAAGCAAACTTTATTTTCTGTTTTGGGAAGGTCAATTATATATGTATACTGCATACAGATGATTTATAAACAATTGGCAGTTTAAAAATAAAATTTAATGTTCGAAGTTAAAAGTTAAAACTTGGTTTGTGTTTTTTGACAAAATATATGTATACTGTACAATACATAGTTTGTTCTCTAAAACTTTTAATTCAATTTAATATATTATCAACTGTTACTATTATAGCAATAATTCCTTATGTATGTAAGACCTATGGGTTGATCTCTAATCAAGTAAGAATCAATTTGTTTATATTATATATATATATATAAACAAAAAAAAAGACTTATAAATCCAATAAATAATATTATATTTCAACCAGAGGACTGGTTTTCATCAGAAAGAAAAAAAATACACAGTAAAATGGCGATAATCAAAAATTACAGATTTGGTAAAAGATTAAAAAATTTAACAAAACCCCCCTAATTGGTCACAAAATCTAACACAGAATATCTACCCAATCAATGACAAAATTCAAACAAAAAAAAAAAAAACTACATTCCCTTCTAATCAAGCTTAAATTCTATTTAAATTAAAATAAATATAAAAATAAAAAATCCAAAATTAAAAATTAAAATATACATATGTGCATACATAGAAAAATTAGACTATGCTCACATACAAAAAATAGCTGTGCTCACATTAATATTCATTAAAAACTAAAATACTTATACATTTTAATCAAAAATTATAGTTAGTGCAAAGTACAATAATTTATAATAACTAATTATTTATCTATAAACCAATTAAACACAGATATTAAACATCCATATAACCAATCTTTACATAAAAAACCTCATATAAGAAAATTTTCACATAAAAAACTCACATATAGAAATCATTTAGGAGACCAGGTAACCCAGAGATGTAATAGTTCCAGTGTTCAAATTCAATCCATGTGGTTCTAAGGTCTTGAATTTAAAAATAAAAAAACTCTCCTTTTGTTTCCTCTCCCTTGTAGAAGAAAAACCTTCCTGAAGAATCACTACTTTTAAATCATCAATTGAATGATTCGGTAAGTTAAAATGTTTTGAAACCGGTCTATCTTTATTCTTATGCAAAATGTCAAATCTATGATTAGTCATTCTGACATGTAAACTATTTGCTGACTCACCTATATACTGGTTTAAACATCTACTACATTCTATCAAATATATCAAATTAACACTTTTACATGTAACATAATTAGGAATATACCATTTAAAATTACGATTCTTAGTACTAAAGACCACTTTTGTCACAACAATATGTTTACATGTAAAACATCTTTTATCCTCACATGGAAAACATTCTTTTTCCTGTACAGAACTACTAATAAAATTTGTTTTGACAAGTATATCTCTAAGTGATCTATGTTTTTGATATACAACCTTAGGTGGATCAGAAAAAATAGATTTTAAATAGTCTGTGGACTGTAATATGTTAAAATGTTTCGCCAATATCCGGTTAATATTAAGTAAATCTCTATTAAAAGTAAGAACCAATGGTGGAACATCTAATTGCTTTTTACTCTTTTCAGATAAAAGAAGTTTCTTTCTATCAATTAAAGAAGATCTCCTTACTGCATTATCCAACAATGTCTTAGGATACCTCATATTGAGCAATCTATTATATAAAATACTATTATTTTGTTGAAGAAATTTCTCATCATTACAAATCCTCTTCATCCTTAAAAATTGACTATAAGGAATATTAGCCTTTAAATGTTTAGGATGATTACTATAAAAATGTAGATAGCGGTTATTATCAGTTGGTTTCCTATATACAGTAGTAGTAAGAACTCTATTAGTGTAAATAACTTCAACATCAAGAAAATGAGCAATTGATTTTGAAAAATTCATTGTCCACAGATTATTTAAAATCTATTTTTTCTGATCCACCTAAGGTTGTATATCAAAAACATAGATCACTTAGAGATATACTTGTCAAAACAAATTTTATTAGTAGTTCTGTACAGGAAAAAGGATGTTCTCCATGTGAGGATAAAAGATGTTTTACATGTAAACATATTGTTGTGACAAAAGTGGTCTTTAGTACTAAGAATCGTAATTTTAAATGGTATATTCCTAATTATGTTACATGTAAAAGTGTTAATTTGATATATTTGATAGAATGTAGTAGATGTTTAAACCAGTATATAGGTGAGTTAGCAAATAGTTTACATGTCAGAATGACTAATCATAGGTTTGACATTTTGCATAAGAATAAAGATAGACCGGTTTCAAAACATTTTAACTTACCGAATCATTCAATTGATGATTTAAAAGTAGTGCTTCTTCAGGAAGGTTTTTCTTCTACAAGGGAGAGGAAACAAAAGGAGAGTTTTGTTATTTTTAAATTCAAGACCTTAGAACCACATGGATTGAATTTGAATACTGGAACTATTACATCTCTGGGTTACCTGGTCTCCTAAATGATTTCTATATGTGAGTTTTTTATGTGAAAATTTTCTTATATGAGGTTTTTTATGTAAAGATTGGTTATATGGATGTTTAATATCTATGTTTAATTGGTTTATAGATAAATAATTAGTTATTATAAATTATTGTACTCTGCACTAACTATAATTTTTGATTAAAATGTATAAGTATTTTAGTTTTTAATGAATATTAATGTGAGCACAGCTATTTTTTGTATGTGAGCATAGTCTAATTTTTCTATGTATGCACATATGTATATTTTAATTTTTAATTTTGGATTTTTTATTTTTATATTTATTTTAATTTAATTAGAATTTAAGCTTGATTAGGAGGGAATGTAGTTTTTTTTTTTTTTTTGTTTGAATTTTGTCATTGATTGGGTAGATATTCTGTGTTAGATTTTGTGACCAATCAGGGGGGTTTTGTAAAAAATTTTAAAAATTTTTAATCTTTTACCAAATCTGTAATTTTTAATTATCGCCATTTTACTGTGTATTTTTTTCTTTCTGATGAAAACCAGTCCTCTGGTTGAAATATAATATTATTTATTGGATTTATAAGTCTTTTTTTGTTTTTATATGTATTTCCATTGGTTAGTTTGTTATATATTAATATTTTGATATATATATATATAACTGCATAGGTCCTGATTTAGCATCATATAATAGATATCCGCATATTATAAACTTATGACATGATCATTTAAGTTTTATTTTCATAGGTTTAAATTTTAAGGCTAAATATTCATTACATATAAATATAGCATTACTGGGTTGTCTAATTTCATGTTTATTTGAATTCATTGCATTTCTTCAGCAGATGTATATCCCTGCTTTGGAAAATTTAATTTGATGAGTTTGTTCAAAACAAGTTACATGCAAATTTGGAAACATTCCTTTCATTTTTTTCAGACCCAGAAGTCTTATTATTTCTTGTTACCAGGGTAGTGAATTGTTCCTGCCTGTTAATGAGAGTAATTCAGGGTTATTTGAAGTCAATCATTCCTTCATCCCAGGACTCATTTAACTTGGAAAAAGCAAATATATTCCTGTCATTGCCTTATTATAAGACATGGATATGACATCATGGAGGCAATCATATTCCAGTCTACCTTGTTATTTGATTATTACTTTAGCAACTCAGTACTGGCTTCCTTATCCCTTGTGTATATTAAAACCTGATATTTCAGCATTAATTGGTCATGATCATGAGAGTTATGTATTTATCTATTTAACTATATTTTCTAGAGTTAATATAAACTTATTTTGTTTTATTTTATTATTATGTACCTGCTTGAGGGACATCTGCCCAATTGATCAAAATAGATACATCACCTGAGGTCTCTTATTTACATATATGTTATACAGTGAAACTTTTACAATTAATGTAATTTCTCTATCTTATAAGTCTAGCAATGAAATTAAGCTGAGGGCATTTTTTGTTTATTTGTGCTTGGGTATCTTGTTTTCCACAGGGAAATCATAATCTAGTTTTTAAGTGATCTCTGAGTCTAATTAAAATGAAGCAGTATGTACATTGGAATGAGTTGTGGTGGTTGAAGTTATCCTAGTGCTGATTTTGCTGTTGTCCACTCATTCCAACCATTATATATATATATATATATATATATATATATATATATATATATATATATATATATGGTTGGTGATTGTTTTAATATATATATATTGTAACTAAATAAAAGGTTCAAAAGATCCAACTATATTAAAATATCCAAATATTCAAATATTATAACTTAATAAATGAAAAAGAATTTGTAACGTAAGTTTTATATCAAAGAGAAAAGAATTGTAATATGCAACTTGCTGAGCATAAGCTATTACCCAAAAGATCAGACTGAGTTATCAATCATATTGAGGGTCATTGGATTAAATGAAACATATTTTTATAATTAGATTTTTTAAGATATCACAGTATCAATAATTATAAACAATAATGCCTGTAGACTAGTCATTTAAGGTGTCTGGCCTATTTCAAACCCTGGTTAGGTAGGCATTGTATCATCAATAAACAAGTAGAAACTATAAACAAATTATTAAGAACAAACTACTATAACTCAGGAAATAACATCAAGTAGGTGAGTACACTGGTAACTCAATAAAATAACTCTCAATATATCCAACAGTAGATTTTACTCACTCTTATCTCTTGGTTGGATCTCAAGTGCATATTTAAATACATAATAAGTGAATATGGTCTATCAGGGCACCACTAGGTTAGCTGGACCTAGACACAGTTATATCTTATAATCTTTTCACATGTACCGGGTTTGAATCCCTTTTGGTGGTTTATTTTTAATAAACATAGAAGATTTTGCTTTTAGACCCATATCACTGGATGCACTAATATTTTGGTAAATATAAAACATCTTTACACTAAAGTGGAGTATATAAATTTCATTAGACAGAAATCATTTCCCAGATCTTAACATAATAAATGTGTTTCAATATGTTTTTATAGATTTTACTAGCTCAGATTATATTAATTTATGATGGCAATTCACTCATCCTTGCATGATATAGATGATGGGATTGTGGTTATAATATTTATTTATGAATGTCAACAAAATACCATGAAATCACTTATTTATCTATGGCCTTTAAACATTTATCTATCCCATTAATATAAAATGTGATGGTGATGATAATGATAATGATAACGATAATGGTTTCAACCACAGATTTAGGACTAAGTCTAATCATAAACCTAGTTTCAGAAATTAATTATTAGTGGTTAATCTTAGTATATCTAATTGAAACTTAAATAGCTAATATTCATCTTGATGATGAATGATCACACTTAATAAAGACTACTCTTAATGAAATATATATATGCCTCTGTTTAATAAAACAAATTAATATTTATTACTGCATTTCTAACATATACATAAAAATATATCTACATGAAAATTTGATATTAACAATAACAACAATAATCATAATCGACTGTTTTAAAATCATAACATTAATTTTAAATTCTTCCCCCTTTCCTGTCAAATGTATTTCAAATTGGATACTAAGTTTGCTAAAGTTTTCTCTTCACAATAAAATATTGTATTAAAAAAAATTCACTCTTTGGCACACATACTTTATAATCTAACATGTAAAGCAGAATGATAAAAAAATGTTAGTAGAAGTGAAAGAGCAAGATTTCCAGAACAAGTTTTAAATTATTTTTCTCCCCTCCCTTCTACCCTCTGAAATGCTAGACTTTAACCTAAAACAAACATCCAATATTTTTAATACTGCCTATTATTTTACATTCATACACAATTACATATATGCAACAAGTATTATATCACTATGTATGTGCGTGTTTTATCCCCATAATAACAACAATATTATTTAAAACAAAATAATAATAAAAAAATGTTACATATTAATAACCTTTCATAACTTTAGGTTAATAGACAATCATAATTTTAGTACATATAAAATCATTAATGAAGCTTATGTTTATCGTTATTAAGAAATTCTTGGTTTCAATTGATCTTGATTGTTTTAAAAGTTCTTTGAACAAAAATATATTGCTCTGTTGCTAAAATTTTACTAAGTCTCTGATATTATAAAGAAAATATATAAAAGAAAATTTTATATTATCAGTTCTATTCTTTGTAGCGACTTCCAATGAGTCAAATTTATCCTGTTTAATGTCTATACTTTTGCGCATACCATTTCTGTTTTTCTTTGGAACAATTTCTTTTTTGAGGTGTATAATTATTTGATGATGATGATCCTATTGAGGTTATTTGCTTTAGTGGACAATTTAGAAATCCTTATATTAACTTTTCTTCTCTTCATGTCAGGCATGATACTTTTAGTGGATGAAGTACAGCAGTTGTTTTCACATTTATAATTGTTCTTGGGTTTAAACTCAGTTACTGGAACAATTAATTGGACTTGATGATTTAATATTCATCAGTAGATTACTCTTTTTTCCTGATTGCCTTCAAATGCAGGTGAATGTTTTCTTCTTTCTATTTAAAAACATCTTATTTCTCTCAGTCAGTAAGAAGGTGTAGAATCTTATAATTTCAGACAAGACATTTCCTTTTTTTTATATATGATGCGCTGGCTGGATGGTCTGTCAGCAGATGAGACACATATTTATTTTCTTACCCTGCCATTCTTATATCTTCAATCCTAAAAAAAATTTTATAATAAAAAAAAAAGATATTTGATTGAGATTTTTGTAGAGTTAAAAACGCTTGTCCTTTTCGTTTCAATATTTTTAAAAGTCTCTATATATCAACTGATTTTCCAGACTGCTTTTATATCCGATTTTTTTCTATTTTTGACCACCTTTTTTAATTAGATTTATAACTTATTTTCAACTAAATTGTTTTTTTAGCTGGGTAGTATGAAAAATCTCACTATCTGATTTTTAGATGAACTTTTGTTTTGAAGATTAAAAATTGTCTTAATCCTTTTTTACACCAATGTAACATCTCAAATTTGAGCTTCTTTCTTTTGATCTTAGGATGAGACACTTTTTAAATTAGACTTCTCACATCGTCTCTAAGTTTTAACAGAAAAACAACCCTTATAATACAAAATTGTTGAGTAAGAAAAAAAAATATAACAGATTTTCTTTCTTTTCTTTCAATATTTAATAAATAAAAATGTAGTTTATGTATGCAATGTACACACACACTCATTCAAATTATTTATAAAACAGGCTTATAAAACAATCTAAATGCTTTTTAGAAATTACAATTTTAATATCTATATTAAACTCTTACAATTTTTAAACCCCAGACTACAAATTTTAAGCCCCAAATTATAATCATAGACAAAGAACAAAAATAGAAATAGAATAATAAAATAGAAATAGAATAAAATACTAGAATTTAGCAAATGTAGGTTAGCCTTGAAGAGAGTTTAATATTTGAAATATATAAGGACAATTAAACAGCTTACACACACACACTGCCTATACATATGCATTATTACTTCATTTTTTAACAACAAAAAAAATTTAAATATTAAATAGTTAAATGTGTGTATTACTCTTTTTGAGTTTTCTATCAACACACAAACAATTAAAAAATATAACTGTTGTCCCACTCTCTTTCTGACTTAAGCTTTTAAAACTTGATCTTGTAGGGTTTAAACTTGGATGCCCTACAGCTTCCTTTTTATATAAAAATGTGATGATGATTTTTGTTTTACATTTTCTTTTATGCACATTACTACAAATTTAGCTACTGACTAAATTGTAATGGCACAATATATATATGAAAGACATATTTTGCAGGTTCATCAACACACACACATATATATATATATATATTGTAACCATATGTTTTGACTCAATGATAGATTTATTCAGTGGACCAGTGTGTAAAATTTTAAATTTTAATTGGTAATAATTTGTTAAGATATTGAAAATCAGTGTGTAGAAGTCAATTATAGAGTGAAATGCTTGGGGAGTATAATTTTCCAACCAAGAAAAAGCTCACTACGAAATATCTTGAAAGTGATGATGATCTTGACTGTGAGACACCGGAAAGTCTGATAGAGTGCATATGAATCTCATAGACTTTTTATCATGAGTTCCAGTGGCAGCTATCTCAAATAATATTTTAATAGTTAAACTAATTTGGAAGCATGAACATATGTAACACTTTATTAGTATTATTAAACAATAATTAAAAATAGACAACAAAATCAATTTATAAGTCTTCTAAATTTTTTTTATAAACAATCTTTAAATATATCATATTTTAATTTAAATTGAAATATAAGTCTAGGTGGTTCTCACTAGAGGGATAAAAATATTAATTTATTTACATTTTACAGTGATTGGATCATTTAGTACCAATCAGGCATTACAATACAAAGAATAAATACTATAACAAGTTTGTAGGGGGGGGGGCACTAAGAGAAAGAAAATCGAAACAAGACTTTAATTCTCCACTTATGGAATAAAATATAAAGAATAAGCTGGAAAATAATAACTTTGAAAATTAATTTGGACAAAATCTCATGACTGTATAGACATAAACAAAATGGAATAGAAACTTAATAACTCTGTAATGTATGATTCTTAATTGCCTGCTGGAGAAGCTTGAATAAATGCTATTTGGATAAATACTTGCCTCAACATGGACCATTTGAAATGAAAAACAATACCAGAAAATGTAAGCAATTGTTTTTGTTTTGTTCATCTTAATCAATTATCAGAATTAATAATAGCACAAAAATTGTTTGGATTGAAGAGAAAAAGATTAAAGTGTTTTAATTTTCGCGCTGCTAGTAAGTTATTTATAAATTGTCATCTTAATAAAAAAATAAATCGAAATAGTTTTGAAGAAAAGTTTTAAGAGAGATAATAAACAAACTAAAAGGTAACTTTTAAATCATATAAGATTTAGTCAATTTAAAAAGAAAATGCATAACTTATGTCTTATTTTCATTAAAGAAGAACTCATCTGCTATTAGCGTTTGGTGCTAATTTGTGTAGCTGGTGAAAATAGAAAATGACAGAATATTAATGCTAAGTATATTTTATTAATAATTGCTTTCTATTGAATTAATTCTGCTTAACATTCTTAAATACGTATTAATTTGCTGGGAGAAGTGAATAAATAAATGTTTATTTATTTTTTTACCTTGATTATGCAATATATAAATTAGTAATACTTTAAATCAGTGGTCTTCAACCTTTTCACACCTGCAGACTGGTAAAAATAAGGATAAAGTTTCGCAGACCGGCAGAAGTCTATAGATAAATTTTCTTAAAGATGTAAACTGCTTAGCTTTAGATGAGCATAATTGTTATAACTGATCAAAACAACTATGTTAAATATACAACATGAAATTATATATATATGGAGTTTGTATAATAAAAAACTTTTTTTTAAAATTTTGACTTTTTTTAGAAAAGTAATAAAAAATTTAATACCCCCCCCCCGCCATAAACATCTATGATAAATAAAAAAAAACAAATTAAGTTATGTATGATTGATTAGATTTTGTTTTCGTTTTGTTTCTTTTTTTTTAATTGGGTAAAAATAAGATCAAAAAATAAATAAAAATTGTTTATATTAATTAAAAGTTTAAACTCTTATTAATTTGTTATTATAAACTTTCCTGTGGCCCGGTACCAGTCCGCAGCCCAAGGGTTGAAGACCACTGCTTTAAATGTTTAAAATTGCCAGATTATTTAAAATTGTGACAGATATTATCATGAATGGAAAAACAAAGTAAACAAAATCCATAAATAATTTTTAAAAAGTTTGTTTTAAAGATTGTAATATACCTTTTTTTTAAAATTGTGCTGCATTTGAAAAAGTGCAAGTTACAGAGAAATTAAAAGTGCCTAGAAAGTCGTGTTTGTAATTGAGTAAATTCTTCTTGGTATAACTAAAAACATCTTAATTGCTGATAGGAAGGAAGTGACTAGGTATTTATTTATGTTTGTCTTTATTGAATAACTTGCAAAGTAACAAAATTTTAAACTGTTTTAAAATCACCCAGATCATTTAAAATTATGACAGATCCTTGCGTGGATGGAAAATCAAGATAAACCAATCAATAAATAAATTTAAACCTATTTTTATTGTCTTTGGAAAGTATTTAAATATCGTCTTGCTATAATGACATCAGTACATAAACCAACAATTAATTTTATTGCCTTTAGAAAGTATTTAAATATCGTCTTGCTATATTGACATCGGTATATAAACCAGTAAATGATTTTTATTACCCTTGGAAAATATTTAAATGTCATCTTGCTATAATGACATCGGTATATAAACCAACAAATGATTTTTATTGCCTTTGGAAAGTGTTTGAATATTGTTTGAAATATGCTAATATAAAACAGGATAATCAAAGTATATATATTTACTTGGGAAGATTTGCGTATAATATCTGTTTTCTTGTCATTTTGCTTATAAGAACGGATCAAACTTTGATAAAATCTAATGGGAGAAAATGTTTGTTTATTTTTGTTATTGATATGTTTAATATTATAATACGTTTTTTTTTTGGTCTTTCATGTGTTATTCAGGCATTAGTTTTTTTTTGTATTTATATATTTTATGATGATATAAAATGTACTTAGTGATGATATAGAGATGTATAAAGAAACATATACCTCTAATACACACACACATATATATATTTTATTTTTCCAATCAAGGAAAACATAATATTGAATATCATTATCTAGAAACAGAGAGAAATATTATCTCTCGCACTGCTAAATAAATGTTATTATTGTATTGAGGGAGAATAAACAAACCCAAACTTGTCAAAATTATACACATAATGACACCATTGTCTATTATATGAAATAATTTAATAAGCATTTCTTTTATTGCTTAATTTTGCCTATGAATGAAAATGTCTACCATAAATACAAAATGTAGTTTGGTCCACATTGTTTACATGTGCATGGCTTGCTATAACCAAAGTGTAATAATTATTTTAGAATAATTAATGGTCATTTTACTTATATGTTGGCAGTTTGTCTATAAAACATTAATAGTTTCTGCTTTGGGAAAAGGAACAGTTATGTTTCCACTTTTATTATGAGTGTTGTTTTACCTTGCTATGGTATTGATCAGGATTTGTAATAACTTTTAGCTGATGAGTTTGTGCCACATACAAAGGCATCAAATATAATAATATTAATATTGTGCATGGGCTGATGGAGAATCCCCCATTGCAGATTAAATGAGAGGATGATATTGTTGAGGCTAATTAGTAGTTAGTGCTTAGAGCATAGTTAATCCTAAAAGAGGATGATCCCCATGGTCTGAATTCTATTTTCCAGTGAAGAGGCACTGCCCACACATTTATACCTATGAAGGTATTGGAATTGGTCATATTATTATACAACTATCATGTTTGGTAGAGCCTCCTTTTACTGTTAGATCCCTCATGAAGTTATATAGAATTTTTCACCATGTATGGTGAAGTTTAGATTTCAAAATCTATAGCAAGGATAAAATAGAGTTAAATTAAGGGACACTAACCTATCTATAGTGTTTGTCTAATTGAAATAGTGTCTTGATGATGATGTGTAATCTTCATCAGTTTATAGACAAACCAACCAAAAAGAAAAAAAAGAACTTATTAGTGTTTGTATAACTTCTGTGTAAAAGAGCAAGGCATGTACATGGACAATGTGGATTGGTCTTCATCAAGTAGTTATTTTCTGATGGATCGGTAAAATACATTAATTAGTAAATGGTTAAGTTGTGGACATAGGAATGTTTTGGTGTCATATGTACATTTAGATTATGATGTCTGCCCCACATCAATACCACAAATTTTGTTTTGTAGTAAAGGATAATAATAAAAAAATTATTAATTGTGCTCAATATGATAATTGCCATTATCATATTCTAATAAATTAAATTGATACCATTCGATATAATAAATTATAACTCAATTGTTAGATTTAGAAATGACTATAAATTTCTATCCCTGATTGTATTCAATGAAGTCAACTTATTTCATGTAATATGTCTAATATGGACTAGTAAATAATGTAAATAAATATTGTTGTGTTAGAATTTATTTAGTTGTCAATAGTCTTATTGCTAATCAACACACCCACATATTATTATTGTTATTGCTATCAACATATCCTATGATCATATGGAAATTGTCATCAATCAATATTGTAAAAGTCACTATATGTAGGTATATCAGAATAATTTTGTTAAGCCCTATAATTTATGAGTATATCTAGGGCATCATTACTTAATAATTAATCATTACTAACCTAAAGAATATTATTTTAAGTGATATGCTAAAAAGATTATATGTGTTTAACTGGTTCTTAGTTTATTGATCTGAGACTTGGTCATTTAATAGAAGAGCATGACTTTAGATCACTCAGTGAAGTGTGGAGAGACTATGTTAGAAGTAACAAGAAGAGATCAAATACGAAATGCATGGGTGAAACAACAAACAGGCATTATTGTCATCATCGAATGAAAAAATTAAGAGACTGAAATGAAGATCATCTGAACACATTGATAGAAGAGATGATAATAGATGGACAATTGATGTTTTCCCTTGGATCCTAAAGATTGTAAAAGACCTAGAAAGAGACCACGTGTGATGTGGAGAAGAGTGCTTAAGGATTAACATGTTGGATTAAACTTGGGAGAGATCATTCCACAGTGGATTGATAACAGTTGAAGATGATGATAATGATGATACATATATAAATCATAGTATGATATTTGATATTTAAGTATTAAAATTTTTGATTTTTATTAATTTGGTTTTGTTGAAAATAATATAACTTAATTTTTGAAATAAAAGTTTAACATTTTATTAGTTATTCTAAATAGATAAATTCACCTTGCCTTTAAAATTATTTAATTTAATTTGTTAAAAGAAAAAAATAAGTAATATGTTTTTAAAGCCATTAAAATATCACATGTCTCCAGCTTATACATTGTATAAGAATATATTTTTTATTTATAAATTATTTAACTTAATTTATATAATATTTTAATTTAAAGTAAAATTTAAATATATCTCACTTAATTGATATATTTAAATATTAAGTAATTTATTTAAAAAAGATATTACAAATATATGTTGTGACCTTCTGAATAGGCACAAGAAACCAATTGTAATTAAATAGCACTGTATCAGTAACAGCTGGTTGCATCTAACTAAAAAAAAAAGAACCTGAAATTTAAAATTTTTTTCCATTAATAATCTAAAACTCTGTTCATGAAGCACTTGCAGATATTATTTGAAAGTTTTGAGATATTTAGTATTTTTCTTTTTTGAATATTTATTGACAGAATGGGGGGTGGCTTGTCACAGAAATTGTTAGTGTATTATTTAAATTGATCCAAGTTTTTCTTATTTGTCTGTAAGACAGTGTTGATATTTGTTTTGGTGATTTACAGGTTTATTTGCTCATTGATACCCCAGTCCATAGTATAACTAGTGTAATAATAATAAGTAAAAAAGAAATCACATATCTTATATATTTTTTTCATTAAAAAATATATAAAAAAAAGAGGGATAAAAAATATCCAAAAATATTTTTTTTTTTTTTATAAAATATTATAAAAAAAAAAAGGTATCAAAATTTTTTTTTTTTAAATTGTCCCCCCCCCCCCCCATTTTTTCCCCGGGGGGTTCCTCAAGGGAGGGTGGGGAAATTAAATCTAAAAAACCAACTCAAGCAAAGCATTTATCTAAAAGATAATTAGTATATTTGACTCATGGTCATAGAAACTTATATTTTGGCCATATTGGTTTGGTACCTGTATTGCAGCATATGTGTGTGCATGTATGTTTCTGCCATCTTTCAACTTTATTTTTCATTTATGTACTTAATTAAACTATCAAAGATCATATTTCACAGTAAAATATTTAATTTCATAATCAATATCTTGGATAATCAGTTTAAACACATGTTAAATGAATTGTTAGATCAATGGACTAGTGAATTGTCAAATTGACAAATACTCTATTAATTATTTTATTTGCTAAAATAATTATTTTTTTTGTTACTTTAGAAATGCAGAATATGTTATTATTGGTTCAATTTAATTAATTTTTTTTTGAAGACAAAATGATTTTTTTTCTTTTTCTTTTTCAAGAGAGAAAAGTTTATTCCATATTTGCAACTAATTATCTTAGTGCAGTAGGAGGGATGACCTTTGTTTTTGAAGTTTAACTTTTGAGTGACCATTGATTGGTAAAAGAAATAGATGGCTAAGTAATAATCAGATATAAAAGGGGGATACTTTACAAGAAAGTTTGCTTTCTTTTATTACAACAAATCTCTCTCCACAAAGGGCTTTTATTTTTACAATTTTCTCTCTACAAATTGGTTCTTCCATAATCAAACATTTGAGATTCAATTCAAACTTAAAAGTACAAAATTATATTAATTTTCTGGATGAAAATAGTTAAGAAATTCTTCTTGAGAAGGTAAAGACTAGGATGGAGATGTAAACAACTTTAAAAACTAAGTACATCTCTCTATATTCCCAATTGACTAATTTAAATTTAAGATCATCATTTGGGATGCATATGTGTGTCTATATTTCAAATTTGATTTGCTTAATTTTAATCTCTAATATTAAATAAATTGTTGGAATGTGTGAATTTTGCTATTATTCTGGAAAGTTTTTGCTGAATTTTTATAAAACATTTCAAAGACTCTGTGTTAACAATTTATATCAGCTATAAAGGAGCAAAGTTTAAATGAAGGATGTGTGTGTATAACTTATTATAACCTGCTTTATTATTATTGTTATTGAACAAGCAATATGCTTAACTATTCACGTCTTTAGAATTAAGGAACGGAATGCGTGACATATATAATTGATGAATCACTAACTTATATTTAAATGTGTTTATAACTGAATGAGTGAGAGAGCATGGATACTAGATGTGAACACTTTTATTTTATTATTCTCATTTGAATTTGACTTGCTATTAAAGTATATTATCAATAAACTTATGTAGACTTAAGTGGATTTTATAAACTAATCAGCTATTTTCCTGATGGATGACCTTTGATAATTTAGCACAAGTCCCTTGACAAATGTAATGAATGAAATAGTAAATTATTACTAAAAATATGCTGTAATAATGATTTGTCATTATTAAGTGCACCACATGCAGTTAGCTATTGCTAAGAACTTTTGAAATGCTCTTTAATTGGATCCAAATGCGTATTGTCTCCCTGCAGGAAATTGTTATGTGTTTACTAATATCTATTGTTATACAACTAGCATCATTTTCATACATGACCAAGATGTGTTATTTACAGACTGTGCAAATGAACTCTTATGTTCCAGCTAAAGAAGATTAATGATTATTTTTTTTGTTAGCATATGATAGATAGGTAGACCAATTATTTGTCTTATATACTTTTTTTATTATTATTTAATTATTATTGCTTTCTTCAAGAATGTTTCGGGAAAGTATAATATGAAGAAATATTGTACTGGGTAATCAATTATTATTTCAATATAATTTTATTGTATACATGTATTTCTATAAATGTATGTTGGTGATAGAAATATCTGTTTGCTATTAGGAAACTAACAGCTAAATTTGAGAAGAGGTAAATGCATAAAAATTATTATTTTATATTTGCATTTTAAGAAATTATGAGATCCATTTCTTAATAATTATTTTGCTTCAAATTTAAAAGATTTGTAGTTCATCACAAATCAAATTTTTTATTTCAATTTATGAGTTAATATTAAATATATAAAAGTGTTATTTTACCTTTGCTTTGCTTGAAGGACTATTATATTTCAAATTTAAAATATTTACAATTCGTCAGGAATGAGAGATTCTTTTTTTTTAACTTATTAATTAATGTCGTTACAATATTTACTTATTGAATGTGATTTGAAATTATTTTATGCATTATTATATGTGTGTGCCTGTCTATTGTTTAATCCATTTATATAATTCGGATGGTGTGATGTGCCAAAAGAAGTGGAAGGATTAGGGATTTATTCAAGAGTGAATTTATTTTGTTTATGCTTAGATTGAAATATATTTAGTGGCTATGGAAAAAGAAAGCGTTTATGATATATACTGTGTTATGGGGATTGAGAGAACTCTCCCACAATTTATTGAAAGATTTGTCATGAGTGGATTATATTTTTCAGATTAAGCAATTGCACATGATGATTATATTATGTGAATAAAGTAGTGTATTTCCCTTGTTTTTCAGTGATGAGACAAAGTCCACACCAGCATTTAAGCCTCAGGGTTAGGCTGGGGAGTCACTGTGTTTTGTTACTTAAATGATTAGAGTTAAGAAAGTCTTCTTGTCCCTCATGTATTCATTTGGAATGTTTTCCCATTATTTATTCATAGCCAAGTGTAATGTAGTTTTCTAATAAAAAAAAGAATAAAAGTAGAATTGATTTCTTTTATAGAACATCTAAAGTAGAATTAGTGTTAAAGCTTGGTTCATTATAGCTCCATCTGCATTATGGTATTGTATCTCAATTTCATAAGTAAACCAATCGGATATAGCTGTGTTAATTATTTTATAACAGGTAGCACAATAGACACATGCATAACATACTATTAATTCTGAAGGTATGGGGAAAATCTATCAACTGATTTGTAATTCTTAAATCAATATATTAAATCATGTCATACTAATTATTTTAAGTTTATATCATCAATTCTCAGAATTATTCATCCTCATTTTGAATGAGCAAGCAAAAGAAAATGTAGCTAGTTAATGGAATTATTTAATTGATTATGTAGGATAGCTTGACCTCTTACTCATCTATTTAAACCCATATTGTATTATTTTGATTTCTAACTATCCCAGTGTTGATTTGGTTAGTAGAATGTTGGAGTTAGCTAATAACATATGTATATTTAAGTAAAAATATCAAGAAGTTTAATTTCATATTTTACTACTCTAGTGTTAGTATTAATAAAGGTCTCTTTTTCATAAGCATATCAGAATTGACTGATAGCTTGTGTATATGTGAAATAAAATACAAAGAAGTTTAACTTCATATTTAATTATTTAGTGTTAGTGTTAATAAATGATTCTTCTCATTGGCTTATCAGAATTGACCGATAGCTGGTACATGTTTGGAATAAAATACAAGGAAGTTTATTTTAACATTAGTCACTCTTATGTAGTATATTCAGTCATTGATATTGGAATTATCCAAAACATATATGTGTAATGTAGAATACAAAATTTTTTATTTAACTATAACTTGTAATAAATATTTTATTTATTTAAAAGAAACCTTGTTCAGAGTTCTTCTTTGGCATGCGTCCGTGTCCTATGTTTCCACACATACACACACACTTACATATCCAATATGATATGATTGCACTACTCCATTAATGATATTCATGTTCAGATATGATGATATTGTTTTCTCGATCCAAACACCATAGGAAGTGCTTGACTATTTGATGATTCTTTGGAAATCTTATTACTCAGTTATTATTTAGATGATGACTTGAAATCAAAATGTACCCTATTTCTTTCATTTTATAACTACTACTGTTTTATTAGAATAATGCTTAATTTATGTCATTACTTTTATGATGGTAATTAGTAATTATTGTAAAGTATAAATTTAAAAGTAAGCCATATAATAAATTCCATGAGATATTACCTTATTATTTTAGATTAGACATTGATTTAGTTATTTATTTTAAATTATTGCACACTAAAAGTTAAGTAGAGCTATATTTTTATTTTGTATTTAATTTTAACTATTAGTAAAGGTTATCGGATGCATTTAGATGATGGGAGATGAGGTTAAACTATAAATTGTTAATTTAAATGGTGGAACTTTACCAATTTCAACTATTTATTTATTTTAAAACCCAATAGATATTTTATTCCTATCAATTCATAATGTTTCCTCCTATGTTTGTATGTATTTTACACCTTATAGATTTTTGTAGCCCCCAGTGAGCTAAGCTACTACATTGTAAGAGTCTCAATAGCAATCCAAAGTAGGATCAGATTAGTAGTTTATTCTATTATCAATAGAATTTGCGCCCCGGGTATTTGTTGATAGGAAGGGTAGGATAGGTGTTGGGGGAGGGTTACAATATGTATTGATGAATGAAAATAAAATAAAGAATATATATAGGAAGTTGTAAAGTAGTTTTTAAGTATTCATTGCTTAATAAAACTATATCCTCTCATAGAAAAGCAGTAATGGAGAAGGCAGTAATTACTTAGCAGATTTACCATTTGACAGGAGATAATGATTTTAGCACTTCTCTGTTTTTGTTCTCAATTCTAAATCAGAATAGCTAGATATCTATTTACTGATCAATATTGGACCGTTAATTGATTTGGTTAGAGGCCTGGTATTGGAAAGAAAAATTCTAAATCTGATTAAATTTTCCAATTTATCTGATCAGGATTCTAACTAAGTCAAAGGCATAACATGCAGAAATGCTTCCTCTACTTGGTGAAGCCCTGTAAATAATATGTATGTTGTTTATATATTTAAACATAATTGATTATGAGCTATGTTTTGTATTATGAATGAGAGCACTTAAATTGTATTTGTATATTGGATTATTTCCATCATCTAATATGAGTATCGAATGCCTTTAGAAAAATTTAATTTTATTTAAATATTCCAAACAAATTCAACTGTTAGTTATAGCATACAAGTTAGTATATGCACAATGTTTCAAGAGTTATTATTCTCTTCTCTTTTTCAAGTATTACTGGCCTGACCAGTGACAGTACTATCATGGGAATTGAATCTGGACCCTTAGATTTTTGAGAATTGAGTCATCCTCTCTTAAGCAATATTTAGTAGAAATTTCATATACTTATATATGAAGTTCCTCCTGATTTCTACACTTTTTTTCTTAAGAGCAAAGTTGATTAGTGGTTTCCTTACATTGTATATAGCTACACTAGATTGACTGATGGGATTGTTTGTTATTGTCATGTGAGAAACTTCTTTAAATTTTCTTCTTCGGCAGGATGACTCAATTGGCTAGAGCATTCTCCTGGTTCAATTCTCATGCTAGAAACTGTCACTGGTCAGGCCAGTAACACCTGAAGAAGAAGGGAGAATAATACCTCTTGAAACATCATGCATATACTAGCCTGTTTGATGTGCTATTACTAACTGTTGAATGTATTTGGAATATTTAAATAAAGTTAAATTTTTCTAAAGACATTGAATACTCATATTAGATGATGGAAGTAGTTCAATATATAAATACAACTAAAACACCATCATCACAAACCTTCAGGAAAACACAGAGCATTTAGATGCTCTCCGTTAGTTTATTGTAAAAATAAGATATGTTTTATATAATATCCAAATTCTGAAACCTTTGTCATAGCTTGCAATTCAGAATTTGGCCATTATATACAATTTTTTATTTATGGGTAGCATTTATATTTGAATTACAATATATATTAAGAATCTATGTTTAAAAAAAAATTGTTAAAGAATATTAAAATGATTAACATTAATGTGTTTATCTTATTAGGTTATTCTTTGGATTAATCAGCAGTTTTTATTGACAGAAACATTAAGTGGGAAGATTTTCTCCATGTTGCTTTTACGACTCTTCATAACCCTGGATTGCTGATAATCAGTATGAGATCAACTGGAGTGGTATTTTTTTATTTTTTATTTAAATAATGCAGTTTTGTATTTGATATGTCTTATTTTTTGACTATAAACACAATTCTTTTATTACTTTGATAAGGTTACAATTAAAACGAATATGGATTTAGCCGGAGACATTATTCAAGCTCTCACAACATTTCTCAACATTGAAGATCTTAATGTAACAGCTGATTTTCCTGAAGAAATGGAAAAACTTCAAAATGTATTAGTTAAAGTAAGTGTCATATTTGAGTGATTGATTTTGTTTACTGCTATTAATTTGTATGCATTTGATAGTCTGGTTTTTTTTTTAATTTTTCTTTAGTGAATTCATGTACTTTAAGCATTTATTTATTAATATAAACAGTATGGCAGAAACCATTCTAGGGATTTGGCTTTACCTACATTCCTAGAGCCCTGGCTGTGTTTGGCATTCATCAAAAAGGATTTAAGATTCAAAACCAGAACTAATGCACTACAAGATACATTTAACTTTTTTATACTGTTGAGATAATAGTCTGAATATTAAAAAAATGTTAAGGTTATGAACTATAATGTCCAATGATTATTCATGTGTACAGTAGATATTTTTGGAATTGGGTAAAGAAAATTAAACCACTAAACATCACATGATCACCATCTCTTATACTAGCACATAATTGTTGTAAACAAAGGAAAAACTCTCCATACAGTAGTGCCACCCTGTGCCAACCAGAGTAATCAATGAATGCCAGAAGGCTTGTGCATAAAATCCCTATCTAGTGCCTACTCATCCAATATCCCCGGACTAGTTTCTGGCTTGTGGCCATCTGCACAAGCCTCTGGCATCCATTGATTACTCTGGTTGGCACAGGGTGGCACTACTGTATAGAGTTTTGCCTTTGTAAAGGAAATTAGTTCTGAAAGCATGTCTTAAAACTAAGATAAAGTTTATTTTGTTGGCATTATTGTTTTTTTTTGTTTTTTTTAAATGGTTATGGCCAAGTTTTTCTTTATGTCAGTCTGAAAGAGGTTAAAACATAATCCTTGTGTGCTCATGAAAATGGTTTTGACCTATAATGCTAATAAGCAACTTATAATTGTTTCTCATTTGTTCAGTTTAAAAAGTATACTGTTCAGTGCTTTATATTTCTGTTGTGTAATTAATGTCTGAAGTATATAATGAACTTAAGTGGTTATACTTACAACATGATATAATTGTAGCCACTTTATTTATTCAATTTGTATCTTTCTCCTTCTTAGGCAAGAAATTACAATCTTAAATGGTAAAAGTAAACTATTGGTTTTATGCTAGTGGTGGTAAGATCTTTTCCTGTTAACAATGAAGGCTTTAATATATTACAGTCATGTTGCTATTTTATATGCAGTGAAGTCTTTATCTTATTACAACCTGTGTTTTTGTTTAATATATGGTGAAGGCTCCATCATTATAATCATGTTTCTATTTTATATGTGATGAAAGGTCTAGTATATTGCAATTATGTTTCTGTTTTATAAATTGTGAAGGCTCCACCATATTTCAATCATTTTTCTGTTTTATATTTATTATATTGATAGGCATTTGATAATACCTGATTAACGTGGGATCTTTAATTTTCAGCCTTTTACAAAGTCCTGATTTGAATTATTTGGGTGTGAAAAGCAGATGCACTAATTACATACTACTGGACTCTTATATTCATGATCTTTATGATGATATAAAGATTATTTTGTTGCTTCTAAAATTGTACAAGCGTAACATATTTTTTTTTGCTAGTAGCAAGTAACTAATTATGTTTATTTTTAATTATATCGCTATGTTATTTGTAGAGTGGTTGAGTGATGGCCTTCAAAATTAGAGGCTTTTGTATTGAAACTCAATAATACAAAGAATCTATTAATGTCAAACATAAGCCAGATCCCTATAGAAATAATGTTAATGTTTAATTTCTACTATAGCACAATAAAACACCAATATTTGCTTTTTATATATTAAGAACAACACACACACAATGAATGAATATTAATATTTTACTGAACCATACAAATATTTATTAAAAACAAAGATGTAAACTAAATAAAAAAGACAAATGTCACCCCACCTCATCACTCCCACCTTCTCTTCAATTTTCTCATTAACAATTTTACCTCAAAATTAAAAATCACACTAAGTAAATTAATTTTTAACAAATTAAATTCATATCTCTTTTTTTAGATATCTATATAATTCAGTGACTGTCAAGTTCCTAATGTTACGGTGACCCCCAATCTTTAATTTTGCTACTGTTATGAATCAAAAGTGTATTTTTCAATGGTCTTAGGTGACCCCTGTGAAAGGGTTGTCGACCCTCAAAGGGGTCATGACCCACAGGTTCAGAACCACTAATATATAATAGATAATGGAAATTTAACAATATTGTCACAATTTTTCCTTTCCAGTAGTAAATTTTTCTTATTCCTGACTCACCACTTAGTATAAGATTGAGTAATCAGTAAATGCTTGATTTAGATGGTAATGCTTAATAAATTTCTATCCAGCAGATCACCGTAAGATTTAAGTCAAACCAATATGCTGTTTAACAGTAGAACTGTAATTATACATTTTAGTAACCTTAGCTATTAATCATCTTAAGTTACTTTTTGTATTGTTATTAAATCAAGATCTCCATTCTTGATTAGTTTATGACTTCTCTAGGATCAGTGGCTAATGTTGCCTCCTGATCAACCAAGATTATTTTGAGAAATTTTATTCTCCACTCAAGAATATCTAGATAACTGTTTATCAACTAATATTGAATAATTATCTGGATTGTCTAATTGGTAAAATTCTAAAATAACTCTTGAGAAAATCTCAATGATCTGAAAAGATTTTTAAATTCGATTCCAGGTCATGCCTGTGGGAAATGATCACTGCAGGACTCCTTCAACATTACCATGTAAAAGAACAAGGGAGAAGAAAGCAAAGCTTGGGCTAGGAGGGCAGTAAGAATTTGATCATCCACCTAAAAAATAAATAAATACCCATTTAGTAAACATATTGAGTATTTAGCCTAGTATCTGAAGAAAAATTGTTAAGATTGCTAAAAAAATTTTAATTTTGTTCAGCTGAGATTTGAAATCAGTCCTAGTCATGGTAGGTATTGTTGAAGTAAAGTGTTCTTTCTATGCAGAACATAAATGAGAATAATATCTATTATATCAGGGATTGATATTCATTACTTTTTATGAATAATGTCTTCATTTGGAAAATAAACTTCATCTTATTTTGAGCTCTTGTTTAAATAAACATCAAATTAGGAAATTTAAAAATTATACTTTTTTTAATTATAAATTGTATAAAATAATTGTTATTCATTAAAGCAAAATAGTAAGCTTTGGAGAATTATTATTTTTATATTTTATCATTATTATTTTGTGTTTATATTGTTTTAAAACATTGTATTGTGGTCACTATATCATTAGAACCCTTTTGATTATTGTAGGTAGATGAATATCATTCCATCCATCAGAAATTAACTGCAGATATGGCAGATCATTTTAACATGATTCGAAGTCTTATTGTAATTGCAGAAGATGCCAGAATTCGAGGAGACATGTAAGTTAAAACTTGAAAGTAAATATATAAATATATAATGTTGATACAAATTGCAACAAATTTATGTCATAAATAAATATATTGTAGTAAAATTTAATTTTAAATGTTAAACTATATGTAAATTGCAGGAGCACATTCAATTACTATCACATAATCATTATCAATTGCATCTCACTTAAATAAATGAAATTATATATTGAAGTCTTTCACATTATTGCCTACACTTATTGAATTATTTTGCATTAGTTCTTTGTCAATTAAGCAAAGTATTTTCTTTATTAGTAGTGATAAAAACACAAATATGCAAAATTATATGTAGGAAATGGTTAAACAGGATATCGTTTAATAGGATATGGCAATGGAAGTATTGGGATTGAAGATTTTAGTAGAAAGTCAAATAATGGCAAAAAAAAAATTAAAGATGTATTTCAATGCCAAGTAATGCAAAAGGCAATAATTAAAAAGTAAAAGACATTTGTTTAAAATATTATAATATGCATATAGTGTTCCATTCAATGCAAATACACTATTTAATAATATTAAAAGCAAGATTGATAAAGAGTAAAAAAAAATGTAATGTGTAAAATTATTTATTTTATGAGATGTCATTGGTGAATGAAGCTGTTTTGCATGGTCTATACATTGATGCCTGAATGTCACAGTATTTTCCAAATAACTGACAACAATTTATTTAGTAATTGTATCATAAGCATTTTACCCCACTTGGAAAGAAAATATTTTGTTTTAAACTTTCAATATATAGCTGAGCATGCTTTTGGCATAATTGATCAAATTCATACTCAATGGCTAATTTCATAGTGAGTTTAAATGAGATCATGTGTATTATAGGTGAATTTTCACTGAGATATATGTTAACATAATAAGTTTCTTAAATCAGCCTAGACAAAAAACTTGCAGAATTATTTTTAATTCTCATGATCTGTCACATTTATTACAACATAATAATAGTAATAATTAGCTCATATGATCAATTAATGTATTTGTATTTAAAAAAATATCAACAACCCTATCAGATATAAATTTAAATTGGAATCGTTAAAGTTTATTGGATTATATTATCATAGTATCCATTCATCTTGAAAATCTCAGTATATAATTATTAAATGCTAATCTTGCATATGCTCCTAGTAGCTATCTGTGAAACAGATTTGTATATTCTTACTTTTAAGGATCGGCAAAGATTGAATATATCTTTTTGTTGTTAAAGGTAACAACAATAATTTTAAAACAATAGTCAAAATAAACTTCATTAACAGCTTTTGTATTGATAATAAAACATGTTTTATTTACAAAGTTTTTACATTCTTTTTTACATCAGTTATTAAATACTATTAATACAGATTTTTTTATACATAAAATTCATAAAAAAAACAACAATTTTTAAACTATAAAAATTTCATTATTTTTCTACAATATTTTTTTTCTCCATTCTCTACACTGGAGTAATTATTGTATGCTAGAGACAATCATTGGACTCTAGATAGCTCTAGAGCAGGTTCAAAAAATTGTGTATGAAATAATATGTTAGGATTAAATAGAAAGTCTTGTGATGTTTTGTTGGCACAATTGAATTACTCATCAGTTTATTAAAAAAAAATTGTATAATAAATGTGAAAATTAAAAATTATAAAGTTTAAAAATTAAACCATTTCTACATATTTTAAATATTATGGTATTTCTCTTTGTCTGGCATCTTCTGATCAATCTACATAGTTTAGGTTAATCAGAATTATTGATGCACGCAAACCTCCTCACCACGTTAAGGTAGAAATACCATCGAGGAGGACCTATATTTATATATAAATATATATATAGGTGAGATAAGAGATGATGTGCATGCTTAAACATTTTTATAAAGAATATTATCAATCCAGATTCGACTTTATCAGTTGATTTACTTTCAAAAAATGCCAAAACATGCAATCATAGTTTTAAATGCAAAAACTGCACACAATTGTCCATTTTGAAAATTTACTATTTTTTTAATTATTGTAATAATTATTTATCTTCATATATATATATATATGTTTGAGAGATATAAACTTCAAATGAACTGTTATTGAATGCCAAAGACTATTCTAATATTTTACATGCTTACATAAACTTAAACTTTTGCATATCTGATTTATTTCTATTCTCAGACTAATTTCTGAATTTTGTTTTAATAGCCAGATCAAAAAGCTAGTAGTCTGAAATTAAAAAAAAAAATTAAGGCTTTAAACTCAAGCCAACTTCCATTGTTATTGAGATCGGACATAAGGTCAGCTTTATTATCTTTTAGAGTTCTTAGTTTTATGCCACTGTAAGTCCCCTTCTATTTTTTTGTTAATTTTTTTTAGCCAAAGGACAGATGAAGATTTATGATTGGTATAACACTGAAGTTTCTGAAGTATGTAGAAACTGATCTGATTTAAGATTTATATAACTAAGTTTTTTTTTTCAAAACTTTTATGAATTTTTTTTAAATATCAGGCTATTTTATCTTGAATAACAAAGACCAAATACATTTTCTAGATGCATAAGTTTATTAATTTTAGTGTTGAATCTTAGTTCTCCTGTATGTTAAAGATAAAGGCTAAAAACAAGTTTGGAACAACACACTATATTATTTTATGTCCATTGATTATTCAGGATTATGGTAGATGACTTTGGATTTGTAAGTGTATGAGAAAGCCATGCAATAATTTGTCAATATATTTTAATTTCTATATTTTACTTGGAAACAAAAACAAATAGATGTCTTCCATCATGAAAGCATCAGACAATGAAAGAATCAGGATTTTAGAGTGATTTTATAATTATTGCAGCTACGTTGGGCATGTTTAGTTTATGCTGTATCAGAATTTACAGATAAAAGTTATGTGATCAATTTAAAAATGACATCATAATCCTAATCAAAGATTCAATCTTGAATCTGCATTCCAATACAACTTCAAAATTAAATCGATTTCATCTTTTAGTTTCTGCAACTAATAATTTATAAATTATAGAAATGATTTACATAAATGGTTTTCATAAAACAACTAGAAAACAAATGGTACTGATAAAGTGAAATTTTGATATAATTAAACAGGGTAGTAAATGAATTATCAAAAAATTGGCAGAAAGCAAATATTTACACTATGATTTACTTGCACACAAGTGTTTGATTCATCTCTTATCTCTTTTATTTAATTTCTGTACCCATTTAATAATTTACTAATATGAAATGATCTACTTTACCATTTTAACATGACCCATAACAACCTATGACCATATACATATCCATAAATAAATGAAAGCTATATAATTTGTAACAGCAATAATAATTAGTAACACCAACTAATAATTAATGAGTAACAACACCAATAATAATTAATTAGTAACAACAACAATAATAATTAATTGGTAACAACAATAATAATTAGTAACAACAACAATAAGCATTAGTAACAATAACAGTAATTAATTAGTAACAAAAACCATATTTAATTAGTAACAATAACAATAATTAATAACCAATAATCATTAGTAACAACAACAATAATTATTAATTAGTAACAACAATAATAATTACACTAATTAATTAGTAACAACAACAATAATTAATTAGTAACAGCAACAATAATAATTAATTAGTAACAACAATAATTATTTTGTAATAATAATTAACTAGTAACAATATTAATTAGTAACAACAACAATAATAATTAGTAACAACAATAATAATTATTTAATTATTTAGTAACAATAATAATTAATTTGTAACAAGAACAAAAATCATTAGTGACAAAAATAATAATTAAGTAGTAACAACAACAACAACAATAATTATTAACAACAAAAATAATTAAATAGTAACAACAATAATAATTTGTAACAACAATAATAATTAGTAACAACAACAATAATAATTAATGAGTAATAACAACAATAATAATTAGTAACAACAACAATAATAATTAGTAACAACAATAATAATTATTTAATAACAACAATAATAATTAATTTGTAACAGCAAAAAAATAATTAGTGACAAAAATAATAATTAATTAGTAACAACAACAACAATAATTATTAACAGCAATAATAATTTGTAACAACAATAATAATGAGTAATAACAACAATAATAATTAGTAACAACAACAATAATAATTAATTAGTAACAACTACAATAATGCTTAATTAGTAACAACAATAATAATTAATTAGTAACAACAGCAATAATTAATTAGTACCAACAATAATAATAATTAGTAACAATAATTAGTAACAACAGTAATAATTACTAACAACAGTAAACAGCAGTAGTGGTAGTAACAACAGTAAGCAGCATTGGTAGTAGTAAAAACAGTGGTAGTAGTACTGGGAGTGGTGGATCTGTCAAACTTATATATTAGTATATTTCAGTCTGATTGTTTGTCATACCAGGGTTCTCTTGGTTGTTTTTGGGATATATTATCTTTATTAAGTGATATTTTAGATATGGTTTATCTTCTTTGGTTCTTCTTGTCATCTTTTTTTATTGGTGACTTAAACTTTAGATATGGCTTTAATGATCTTGTCTTAAATGGTTCCTAGATCCCTTTGGCATTTTTCACTAGAAAGATATTCTCTTCCAATATTTTTTAGTGCATTATTATCTTTGCATCTAATTGTTTTAGCAGGATTCAAGTTGAAATTATGTTCAGCTGTCTTTCATTATATGGTTGCTTTCTACCTCCTCTCTGTTTTATTGACATAATTAGTTAGTAACAACAATAATAATTAATTAGTAACAACAACAATAATTATTAATTAGGAACAACAATAATAATTAATTAGTAACAACAACAATAATAATTAATTAGGAGCAATGGAAATAATTAGTCACAAAAATAAAATTAGTAACAACAATATTTAATTAATAACAATAACAGTAATAATTAGTAACAACAACATTAATTAGTAACAACAACAATAATAATTATTAACAATAATAACTAGTAACAACAACAATAATAATTAGTAACAACAACAATAATAATTAATTAGTAACAGTAATAATTAATTAGTAACTGATAATTAATTAGTAACAACAATTATATTTAATTTGTAACAACAATAATTAATTAGTAACAACAACAATAATAATTAGTAACAACAATAACAATTAGTAATTACAATAATTAATTAGTAACAACAATAATAATTAGTAACAACAACAATAATAATTAATTAGTAACAACAACAATAATAATTAATTAGTAACAACAATGATAATAATTAATTAGTAACAACAACAATATTTAATTAGTAACAACAATAATAATTAATTTGTAACAAGAACAATAATTAATTAGTAACAACAATAATAATTAGTAACAACAAGAATAATAATTAGTAACAACAACAACATTAATTAGTAACAACAATAATTAATTGGTAACAACAACAATAATTATTACTTAGTAACAATAACAATAATAATTAATAATCAATAGTAACAACAATAATAATTAGTAACAATAATTAATTAGTAACAACAATAATTAGTAACAGCAACAATAATAATTAATTAGTAACAACAATAATTATTTTGTAATAATAATTAAGTAGTAACAAAATTAATTTGTAACAACAACAATAATAATTAATTCGTAACAACAATAATAATTAATTCGTAATAACAAGAATAAAATAATGCATAACAATAACAATAATTCATAACAACAACAATAAGATGTAATTACTAATGAAAATAATTAGTCACAGAACAATAATTATTAACAATGAATACAATTAATTAGTAACACAATAATAATTTGTAACAATAATTAGTAACAACATTAATTAATAACAACAATAGTAATTAATGCATAACAAAAATAATACTTAAGTAATAACACCAACAATAATAATTAATTAGTACAGCTGCAATAATAAATTAGTAACAACAAGAATAATTAGTAACAAGAAGTATAATAATTAGTAACAACAACAAAAATTAATTAGTAACAACAACAATAATTATTAGTAACAACAACAACAACAATAATTTAGTAACAAAAACAGTAGTAATTAATTAGTAACAACAACAATAACAATCAATTAGTAACAACAATAATAATTAGTACCAACAACAATAATGAGTAACAATCAAAATTACTTAGTAACAACAACAATATTAATTAAAAACAACAGCAATAATTAATTAGTAACAATAATAATAATTCATAACAACAAAATAATTAATTAGTAACAACAATAATTAATAACAACAATAAGCAGCCATGGTTGTAGTAACAACAGTAGTAGTAGTGTCTGGTGGTAGTGGGAATGGTAAACCTTTCAAACATATTAGTAAAATCTTTGTCCATTTATGTCTATTTGTTGTATCAGGGTTTTCTTGGTTGTTTTTTGGATATATTGCCCTTATTATAAGATTTTTTTGACATGGATCTTCTACTTTGGGGCTTGTTTTCATCTCTCTTGTTTGGTGTGTTAGTCTTTAGATATGGCATGGTCCCAAGAAACTTTTCTCATTTTCTACTAGAAAGGTATTCTCTCCCAATGCATTTTTCTTAGTGAATTATTTTTCTGCTTTTAATTTTTTCACCACGATTCAGGTTTAAATTATGATCTACCAGTCCTTCCATATACGGCTGTTTTCCATGTTCGATCTGTTTTATTGACATAATGATTAATTAGTAACAACAATTACAATAAAAAGTTAACAACAACAATAGTAATTAATTAGTAACAACAACAATAGTAATTTGTTAGTAAGAACAACAATAGTAATTAGTAACAACAATAATTAATTTGTAATAATAATTATTTAGTAACAACAACATAATTAATTAATAACAACAATAATAATTATTTAGTAACAACAACAATAATAATTAATTCGTAGCAACAATGATAATAAATAATTTATAACAACAATAATAATTATTAACAACAATAATAATTAATTAGTAACAACAATAATAATTAATTAGTAATAACAATAATAATTAGTAACAACAACAATAATTAATTAGTAACAATAATTATTAACAACAATAATAATTAATTAGTAACAACAATAATAATTAATTAGTAACAACAACAAAAATAATTAATGAGTAACAACAACAATAATAAATACTAACAACAACAATAATAATTGGGTAGTAACAAGAAAAATAATGATTAATAACAATAATAATTAGTTTGTAACAACAACAATAACAATTAATTAGTAACAACAATAATTAATTATACCAACAATAATAATTAATTAGTAACAACAACAAAAATAATTAATGAGTAACAACAACAATAATAAATACTAACAACAACAATAATAATTGGGTAGTAACAAGAAAAATAATAATTAATAACAATAATAATTAGTTTGTAACAACAACAATAACAATTAATTAGTAACAACAATAACAATTAGTACCAACAATAATAATTAATTCGTAACAAAAACAATAATGTATTAGTAATTACAATGACAATAATTAGTAATAACAATAGTAATATTTAATTATTAACTAAAATTAATTAGTAACAAAAACAATAATTGATTAGTAACAACAATAATAATTGATTAGTAACAGAAACAATAATTAATTAGTTGCAACAATAATTAGTAACAACAATAATAATTAGTAAACAATATTAATTAATTAGTAATAACAATAATAATTAATTACTAACAACAACAATAATAATTAGTACCAACAGTATTAATAACAATAATAATAATTAGTAACATCAACAATAATAATTAATTAGTAACAACAATAATTAGTAATAATAACAATTAATTTGGAACAAAAACAATAATAATTAGTAACAACAACAATAGTAATTAATTCATAATAATAATGAATTAGTAACAACAATAACAACAATAATAATTAATTAGTAATAACAGTAATATTTAGTTATTAACAATAATAAAAATTAATTAGTAAAAACAATAATAATTGATTAGTAACAACAATAATAATTTATTAGTAACAATAAAAATAAAAATTAATTAGTAACAACAATAATTAGTAACAACAACATAATCAGTAACAACAACAATAATAATAATTAATTAGTAACACCAATAATAATTAGTAACACAAACAATAATAATATGTTAGTAACAACAAAAATAATCAGTAGTAACAACCACAATAATAATTAATTTGTAACAACAACAATTAATTAATAACAATAATTAATTTGTAACAACAATAATACTTAATTAGTAACAACAATAATAATTAATTAGCAACAACTGCAATAATTAGTAACAACAATAATAATTATGAACAACATCAATAATTAGTAACAACAATACTAATTAGTAACAACAAGAATAATTATTAGTAACAACATTAATAATTAGTAACAACAGTAATAGTTATTACTAACAACAGTAAGCAGCAGTTGTAGTAATGACAGTAAGCAGCAGTGGTGGTAGTAATAACAGTAGTAGTAGTGGTGGTAGTGGTAGACCTTTCAAACTTTTATATATTAGTATATTCTTATGTTGATTTCAGGCTGTTTTTCATATCAGGGTTTTCTTGGTTGTTTTTCAGATGTATTATCCTTATTAAATGATTTTTGAGATGTGGATTTTCTTCTTTGTGGCTTGTTGTCATCTTTCTTTTTTGCTACCTTAGTTTTTAGATATGGCTTTAATGATCTTGTGTTTAATGGTTCCAAGATACCTTTTTAATTTTCTGCTAAAAAGGTATTCTCTTTTAATTTTTTCTTAATGCATTATTTTCTCCTGTTCTAATTATTTCACCATGATTAAAGTTGAAATTATGTTCTACCAGTCCTTCCTTATATGTTTGTTTTCCACATTCTCTATGTTTTGTTGACATAATTAATTAGTATCAACAACAATAATAATAAATTAGTAACAACAACAACAATAATGATTAATTAGTAACAAGAACAATAAAAATTGATTAGTAACAACAATAATAGTAACAACAATAATAATTATTAATAACAATAATTCATTAGTAACAATAAAAATTAGTAACAACAACAACAATAATTAGTAACAACAATAATTATTAGCAACAACAACAATAATAATTAATTAGTAACAACAATAATTAGTTTGTAATAATAATTAATTAGTCAGAATATTAATTAATTAGTAAAAACAACAATAATAATTAATTAGTAACAACAACAATAATAATTATTTAGTAACAACAATAATAACTCATAACAACAATACAATAATAAATAATTTATAACAACAATAGTAATCAATTTGTAACCACAACAATAATATTTAGTGGCAACAATAATAATAATTAATTAGTTACAACAACAATAATAATTATTAACAACAATTAGTAACAATAATAATTAGTAACAATAACAATAATAATTGGTTAGTAACAACAATAATAATTAGTAACAACAATAATAATGGATTAGTAACAACAATAATAATTAGTACCAACAATAATAATTATTAACATGAATACTTTTTAATTAGTAACTTCAACAATAATAATTAATTAGTAACAACCACAATAATTAATTTAACAACAATAATAATTAATTTGTAACAATAACAATAAGAATGAATTAGTAACAACAACAATAATAATTAATTTGTAAAAACAATAAAAATTAATTAGTAATAACAACAATAATAATTATTCACAACAACAATAATAATTAAATAGTAGCAACAATAACAATTAGTAACAACAAAAATAATAATTAGGAACAACAACAATAATAATTGATTAATAGAAACAATAATTAATTTGTAACAACAATATTAATTAATTAGTAACAACAACAATAATAATTAATTACTAACAAACACAATAATAGTTAGTAACAACAACAATAATTAATTAGTAACAACAAGAATAATAATTTGTAACAGCAATAATTAATTAATAAGAACAATAGTAATTAGTAGCAACAAAAATAATTAGTAACAACAATAATTATTAACAATAACAATTAATAACAACAATACATAGTAACAATAACAATAGTAAATAATTTGTAACAACAATAATTAATTAGTTACAACAAAAATGATAATTAGTAACAACAACAATAATAAGTAATTAGTAACAAAATTAAATAGTAACAACAATAATAATTAATAACAACAATAATTATTTTGTAATAATTAATTAGTAAAAATTTTAATTAATTAGTAATGAGAACAATAATAATTAGTAACAACAACAATAATAATTAGTAACAACAATAATAATTAGTAAACAACAACAATAATAATTAGTAACAACAATAATAATTAGTAACAACAATAATTAATTAGTAACAACAATAATAATTAGTAACAACAATAATAATTAGTAACAACAATAATGATTAGTAACAATAATAATTAGAAACAACAATAATAATTAATTAGTAACAACAACAATAATTAGTAACAATAACAATAATTAATATGTAACAACAATAATTAATTTGTAACAACAATAATAATTTGTAATAACAAGAATAAAATAATTCATAACAATAACAATAATTAATTAGTAACAACAATAATTAATTAGTAACAATAACAATAATAATTAATTAGTAACAATAATTATTTTGTAACAACAATAATTAATTAGTAGCAACAACAATAATTAGTAACAACAAAAATAATAATTAGTAGGAACAACAACAATAATTAGTGACAACAACAATAATTAGTAACAAAACCAATAATTATTAATTACTAACAATAATAACAATAATTAATAAATAATCATTAATAACAACAATAATTATTAATTAGTAACAACAGTAATAATTAGTAACTAATTAATTAGTAGCAACAATAATTAAATAGTAACAGCAACAATAATAATTAATTTGCACAACAATAATTACTTTGTAATAATAATTAACTAGTAACAAAACTAATTAGTGATAACAACAACAATAATTAGTAACAACAATAATTATTTAGTAACAACAATAATAATTAATTCATAATAACAATAAAATTATTCATAACAATAACACTAATTAATTTGTAACAACAACACAATAACTAATTAGTGACAAAAATAATAATTAGTAACAACAACAATAATAATTATTAACAACAAAAATAATTAATTAGTAACAAGAATATTAATTTGTGACATCAATAATAATTAGTAACAACAACAATAATAATTAATGAATAACAATAACAATAATAATTAGTAACAACAACACTAATTATTAATTAGTAACAAAACAATAATAATTAATTAGTATGAACAATATTAATAATTAGTAACAATAACAATAGTAATTAATGAGTAACAAAAATAATACTTAATTAGTAACATCAATAATAAGTAATTAGTAACAACAGCAATAATAATTAATTAGTAACATAATTAATTAGTAACAACAACATAATTAGTAATAACAAGAATAATAATTAGTAACAATAAAAATACTTAGTAACAACAAAAATAATTAGTATCAACAACAGTAATCTTTAGTAACAACAATAATAATAATTAGTAACAACAACAATAATAATTAATTAGTAACAACAACAATAATAAATTATTAGTAACAACAACAATAATTGATGAGTAATAACAATAATTAGTAACAACAGCAATAATTAATTTGTAACACTAATAATAATTAGTGACAACAATAATAATTAGTAACAACAGTGATAATTACTAACAACAGTAAGCAGAAGTAGTAGTAACAACAGTAAGCAGCAGTGGTTGTAGTAACAACAGTAGTAGTAAAGTTGGTCATGGTAGTGGTAGACCTTTCAAACTCTTATATATTAGTATAATCTTATGTCCATTTCTGTCTGTTTGTTTGTTTTACCAGGGTTGTCTTCATTGTTTTTCAGTCATATTATCCTCCTTAAATGATTTTTTAGACATGGATCTTCTACTTTGGGCCTTGTTGTCATCTCTTTTCTTTGATGTGTTAGTCTTTAGATATGGCATAATCCCAAGATCCCAATCTCATTGTTTACTAGAAAGATATTCTCTCCCTATCTTTTCCTAGTGAATTATTTTCTGTTTCTAATTCTTTCACCAGGATTAAAGTTTAAATTATGTTCTACCAGTCCATTCTTATATGGTTGTTTTTCATGTTCTCTCTGTTTTATTGACATAATAATTAATAACAACAATAATAGTAATTAATTAGTAACAATAACAATAATTAGTAAGAACAACAATAATAATTAATTTGTAACAACAATAATTAATTTGTGATAATAATTTATTTCTAACAACAACAATAATTAATTAGTAACAACAACAATAATAATTATTTAATAACAATAACAATAATAATTCATAACAAAAATGATAAATAATTCATAACAACAAGAATAATAATTAATTAGTAACAACAACAATAATAGTTAATTATAAAGAACAACAATAATTAATTAGTAACAACAATAATAATTAGAAACTACACCATTAATAATTAATTAGTAACAGCAACAATAATAATTAGTAACAATAATAATAATAATTAGTAACAATAATAATTAATTAGTAACAACAACAATAATAATTAATTAGTAACAGTAATAACTAATTACTAACACAACAATAATTATTAGTAACACCAACAATAATTAATTAATAACAAGAATAATAATAATTACTAACAACATCAATAATAATTGAGTAGTAACAACAATAATAATTAGTAAATTCAATAATAATTAGTAACAACAACAATTATAATTAATTAGTAACAACAATAAGAAAAACCACAATAATAATTAATTAGTAATATCAACAATAATTAATAACAAAAGTAATAATTAGTAACAACAATAATAATTAATTTGTAACAACAATAATAATAATTAATTCATAACAACAACAATAATAATTTATAACAATAATATTTAATTAGTAATAACAACAATAATAATTCATTATTTACAGCACTAATAATTAATTAGTAACAACAACAATAATAATTGATTAGAAACAACAATAATAATTAGTAACAACAATGGTAATAATTAATTAGTAACAGTGACAATAATTAATAAGTAACAACAAGAATTAGTAACAATAAAAATAATAATTAGTAACAACAATAATAATTAGTTGCTAACAACAATAATTAATTAATAACAACAACAATAATAATTAGCAACAACAATAATTAATTAATAACAGCAACAATAATAATTAATACTAACAATAATAATAACAATAATAATTAGTAACAACAATAAAAATTAGTAGCAATAATTAATTAGTAACAATAACAATAATAATTAATTAGTAACAACAATAATTAATTTGTAACAATACCAATAATTAATTAATAGCAATAACAATAATAATTAGTAACAACAAGAACAATAATTTGTAACATCAACAATAATTAGTAACAACAACAATAATTAATTAGTAACAAAAACAATAATTTTTAATTAGTAATAATAACAACAATAATTAATAACAACAATAATCATTAGTAATAACAATAATAATTAATTAGAAACAATAATTAATTAGCAACAACAATAATTACTAACAACAACAATAATTAATCAGTAACTACAACAATAATGGTTAATTAGTAATAACAATTACTGTTTTGTAATAATTCATTAGTAACAAAATTAATTAGTAGCAACAACAATAATTAATTAGTATCAATAATGATTATTTAGTAACAACAATAATTTGTAATAACAATAAAATAATTCATAACAACAATAATAATTAGTAACAACAACAATAATAATTAGTAACAACAACAATAATTATTAGTAACAACAATAATAATTAGTAACAACAGTAATAATAGTTACTAACAACAGTAAGCAGAAGTAGTAGTAACAACAGTAAGCAGCAGTGGTTGTAGTAACAACAGTAGTAGTAGTAAAGTTGTTGTTGGTGGTGGTAGTGGGAGTGGGAAACCATTCAAACTTTTATATATTAGTGTAATCTTATGTCCATTTCTGTCTGTTTTACCAGGGTTTTTTGGCTGTTTTTCCAACATATTATCTTTATTAAATGATTTTTTTAGACATGGATCTTCTACTTTGGGGCTTGTTGTCATCTCTTTTCTTTGGTGTGATAGATTTTAGATAAGGCATGATCCCAAGATCCTCATGTCATTTTTTACTAAAAAGTTATTCTCTCTTTTTTTCTTAGTGAATTATGTTCTCTGCTTCTAATTCTTTCACCAGAATTTTCTTTATATGAGTGTTTTTCATGTTTACTCTTTTTTATTGACATAATAACTAATTAGTAAGAATAATTATAATCACATGGTAACAGCAACAATAGTAATTATTAGTAACAACAACAATAATAATTAATAAGAACAACAATAATTAAATAGTAACAACAATAATTAATTTGTAATAATAATTATTTAGAAACAACAACAATAATTAATTTGTAATAAAAATGATAAATTCATAACAAGAATAATTAATTAGTAACAACAATAATAATTAGTAACTACAACATTAAAAATTAATTAGTAACAACAACAATAATAATTAGTAACAATAACTATTAATTAGTAACAATGACAATAATAATTAATTAGTAACAGTAACAATAATAATTAATTACTAACACAACAATAATGATTAGTAACAACAACTATAATAATTAATAACAAGAAAAATAATAATTACTAACAACATCAATAATAATTGGCTAGTAACAACAAGAATAATTAGTAACAACAACAATAATAATTAATTAGTAAATAGCAACAATAATTAATTAGTAACAACAATAACAACAACAACAACAGCAATTAATTAGTAATATCAACAATAATTAATTAGTAACAAGAGTAATAATTAGTAACAACAACAATAATAATTAATTTGTAACAAAGACAATAATAATTAATTCATAACAACAACAATAATAATTAACAACAATAATAATATTTAATTGGTAATAACAACAATAATAATTCATTATTAACAACACTAATAATTAATTAGTAACAACAACAATAATAATTGATTAATAACAACAACAATAATAATTAGTAACAACAGTAATAATTAATTAGTAACAACAATAATAATTAATAAGTAACAACAACAATAAGAATTAGGAACAACAATAAAAATTAGTAACAACAAAAATAATAATTAGTAACAACAATAATAATTGATAACAACAATGATTAATTAGTAACAACAACACTAATAATTAGTAACAACAACAATAATTAATTGATAACAACAACAATAATAATTAGTATCAACAATAATAATTAATAAAAATAATAATTAGTAACAACAACAATAATTAATTAGGAACAATAACAATAATAATTAATTAGTAACAAGAACAATAATAATTAAATAGTAACAATAATAATTAATTTAAAATAATAATTATTTAGTAACAACAACAATAATAATTCATAACAAAAATGATAAATAATTCATAACAAGAATAATAATTAATTAGTAACAACAATAATAATTAGTAACTAAATTAATAATTAATTAGTAATAACAATAATAATTAGTAATAATAAAATAATTAATTACTAACACTACAATAATGATTAGTAACAACAATAATACTTAATAACAAGAACAATAATAATTACTAACATTAATAATAATTGGCTAGTAACAACAATAATAATTAGTAACATTAATAATAATTAGTAAACAACAACAATAATAATTAGTAACAATAATAATAACAACAACCACCACAATAATTAATTAGTAATATCAACAATAATTAATTAGTAACAACAACAATAATAATTAATTTGTAACAAAAACAATAATAATTAATTCATAACAACAACAATAATAACAACATCATTTAATTAGCAATAACAACTAATAATTAATTAGTAACAACAACAATAATAATTGATTAGTAACAACAACAATAATAATTAGTAACAACACTAATAATTAATTAGTAACAACAATAATAATTAATAAGTAACAACAACAATAAGAATTAGTAACAAAAATAATAATTAGTAACAACAATAATAATTGGTAACAACAATAATTAATTAGTAACAACAACAATAATAATTAGTAACAACAACAATAATTAATTAGTAAGAACAACAATAATAATTAATATCAACAATAATAATTAATAAAAATAATAATTAGTAACAACAACAATAATTAGTAATAACAACAATAATTAATTAGTAACAATAACAATAATAATTAATTAGTAACAACACCAATAATAATTAATTTGTAACAATAACAATAATTAATTAGTAACAATAACAATAATAATTAGTAACAACAAGAATAATAATTTGTAACATCAACAATAATTAGTAACAACAATAATTAATTAGTAATAAAAACAATAATTTTTAATTAGTAACAATAACAACAATAATTAATAACAACAATAATCATTAGTAATAACAATAATAATTAATTAGTAACAATAATTAATTAGTAACAACAATTATTTTGTAATAATTAATTAGTAACAATATTAATTAATTAGTAACAACAACAATAATAATTAATTAGTAACAACAATAATAATTATTTAGTAACAATAAAATAATTCATAACAATAACAATAATAATTAGTAACAACAATGATAACTTAGTAACAACAATAATAATTAATTAGTAACAACAATAATAATTAGTATCAACAATAATAATAATGAATAACAACAATAATAATTAGTATCAACAACAATAATAATTAGTAACAACAATAATAATTGATTAGTAACAGCAACAATAATAATCAGTAACAACAACAATAATAATTAGTAACAACAACAATACTAATTAATTTGTAACAACAGCAATAATAATGAATTAGGAATAACAATAATCATTAATTTGTAACAATAACAATAATTAATTTTAACAACAGTAATAATTAATTAATTACAATAATAATTAACAACAACAATAATAATTAATTAGTAACAACAATAATAATTACTAACAACAACAATAATAATTAGTAACAACAATAATAATTACTAACAACAACAATAATAATTAATGAGTACAGCAACAATAACAATTAATTTGTAACACCAACAATAATTAATTCATGCATCAATAATTAATTAGTAACAATGACAATAATAATTAATTAGTAACAACAGCAATAATTAATTAGTAACAACAATAATTTGTTAGGAGTAACAACAACAATAATAATTAGTAACAACAACAATAATAATTAGTATCAACAATAATTATTAGTATCAACAATAACAATTAGTATAACAACAATAATAATTAATTAGTAACAACAATAATAATTAGTAACAACAACAGTTATAATTAGTAATAACAGTAATAATAATGCCTAACAACAAGCAGCAATAGTAGTAGTATAGGTAGTGGTGGTTGTGGTGGTGGTACTGGTGATGGTGGTGGTAGATCTTTCAAATTTATATATTAGTATAATCTTATTTTCTTTTCAGTTTCTTTGTTTGTCATACTAGGGTTGTCTTGGTTGTTTTTTGGATGTATTATCCTTATTAAATGATTTTTTTTAGATGTGGATCTTTTTCTTTTGGGGCTTGTTGTCATCTCTCTTTTTATGGTGTTTTAATCTTTTGATTTGGCTTTAACGATCTTGTCTTAAATGGTCCCAAGATGGTTTTTTTATTTTCAACTAGAACATTATTTTCTCTGCTTCTAATCCTTTCACTTGGATTCAAATTGAAATTATGTTGTTCCAGTCCTACAACTACAATAATAATTAATTAGTAAAACAATAATAATTAATTCATAACAATCATAAGTAATTCATAACAACAACAATGAAAATAATTTTTAACAACAATAATTAATTCATAATAACAACAATAATTCATACCAATAACAGCAATCATTAATTAGTAACAACAACCATAATAATTAATAAGTAACAACAACAATAATAATTAATTAGTAACAAGAACAATAATAATTAGTAACAACAATAATAATTATTTAGTAACAACAACAATAATTATTTAGTAACAACAACAATAATAATTAGTAACTACAACAATAATAGTTAGTAACAACAGTAATAATTACTGACAACAGTAAGCAGCAGTAGTAGTAGTTACAACAGTAAGCAGTGATAGTAGTAGCAACAACAGTAGTAATAATAGTGTTGGTGGAGGTGGTAGAGTGGTAGTTGTGGGGGTGGGAGTCATAGACCCTTCAAACTTTTATATATTAGTATAATGTTATGTCCATTTCAGTTTGTTATATCTGGGTTTTCTCGATTATTTTTAGAATTTATTATTCTTATTAAATGATTTTTTTACACAAGGACCATCCTGTTTGGGGCTTGTTGATGTCTCTCTCCTTTGGTCCTTTAGTTGTTAGATATTGCTTCCACAATCTTGTGTTATATGATCTTAAATCTTCTTATTTTCTACTAGAAAAGTATTCTTTCACAATTTTTTTTCTTGGTGCATTATTTTCTCTGCTTCAATTTCTATCACCAGGATTCAAATTGAAAGTCTGTGCTACCAGTTATTTATATGGTTTTCCACATTCTTTCAATTTTATTGAGGGATCTGGCTCATGGTTTGCATCAATAGTCTGTGGTTTGTTTATATATTTGGTTTTAGCCATAGGGTTTTGATGGCACTTGATAAAGCTATTTGTTTTACATGATCTGTCATGGTATTTTTAATGGAATGTCTCATGGCTGACAAATAGGCATCTGAATTGCCCCAAAGCAGGCTAAGATCCACATTGCTCTTCCACCCTTAATTTCTACTGACCTATTGTTTCCTTTTCTGTGGGTGATTGCTTGTTGTTCTTGCACACAGATTATTCTAGTGGTAACTTGTGATTTCCTTTTGCCAAAATCATGTTTGTCCTCATAGAATATGTAAGTCATATCCCTGTAATTTATCTGAGTCATGTTTCTTTAAAAAATTGGACCCCAAGAACATGTCCTGAATCAGACTAGGTATTGTCTGAATTGTGTGCCTTACCTGTGTGGTTTCTATTTTTATATTGAGTGCCATTTGATGCTCTCCTGTTCTAGCCTTTTCACCATTTATTAAAATCACTTGAGTAGCCTGTAATGGTGAGATAGGAAATGTCTAAACTTCTTGTGTTGTGTTCCACCATTCTTTCAAGACCAGTGATGCCTGGCTTCCAGTGTCCAGTAATACCACTGGGATATTTTGAAGCACCACTTGAATCATTAGACACTTTTGGTACTGTGATCCTGTTCATATAGGAGTGCAGATGCAACTCTCATCTTCCCATGCACTTTTTTCTTCCTCATCTTGGAACTCCATCTAACATTTTCTGTTTGGGACATTGGTTTATACTGATCTTTATCCTTATAGCAGTTTTGAATTACTGCCATTTGTATTTTGGATATACTTTTGCTTCCTTTGTCTGTATAATTTTTGTTTAAGTTGACAAAACCTATGGCAATAAGTAATTCTGCCATTTTTCCTATTCCAGAGTTTCAATATCTTAGCATGGAATTGTTGTATGTGAAGAGGCATATTGTACTTGATGGTTCTAATAATGTTCCTGTCTGACAAAGAAAAACTGTCAATGATTTCAACAATGCCACCTGGCACAGTAAAAACTGGGTGTGAGTTTCTCCTTTTGATGTGTAGTATTTTTTGTGATACCCAGTGGTCTTCTGTCTTGCCTCTCTTCATTCCAGAAGCTCATAAGTAAGGCAAGGTGGTAGTCTTAAAATATTGTAAGCTTTCTGCTTATGCATTCCTTCCAGTCCTCAGCAGATCCATACAAATGGTTAGCTATGACTGCTATTTTCTCATCTCTTAATTCTTGGAACATGAACAGTTCTTGTAGGCTTTGCATGTGTGCCTTTGGATTTTCTCCTATGTCAGCCTGAAAATTCTTGATGTGGATAAATCTTGCAGCCAGTGGACTATCTGTTCTTTCTATGCATCTGATGCTTTCTTTGCTATCGCTATTTAAACCATCTTTAGTGATTTCTTTGTTCATGTTCTGGGGTTTCTCATCCATCAATGCCTGTGTCATTTTTACCTCCTTTCTATCTTTATCTTCTTTCATCCCATTAATTTCTGCTCCATACTGTCTCCATTCTCCTTCATCCATTCTTCCTCCCAGAGCTATTTTTTTTAACTGTCTCACCCATCGTGGTTTCAGCATATCCAAATTTGTATACTTTATTCTTGGGGTTTCCAACATATTATTTAAAAATGATATGTCTGTGCCTTTGAGTCTCTCCTTACCATTTTTTTTGGACCATATATATTTCCTGGAAAAAAAATCATTTTTTTTTCTATTTTTATTTTGGCACACTTCTTTTGTGCTCTTTTTCTTTTTTGTCCTTTCTCCTGTCTCTAGCATTTAGTGATATGAACGAATTAAAATTTCTTTTTTTTTTTTCAAATAAGGCTCCCTCTCCTAATCATCTCTGCAATTATTGCCTTTCTTGGTATACTACTTTTGTTGTTTTTAAGTTTTATTTATACTTTATTCTAATCCATATTGCTTACCTGACCTATGTCTATTTGTTCTTGTGCTACCACATTCTCTTTTCTTTATTTCTCTGTTATTATGTGACCATCCCCTGTACCTTTGTGTGGTCAATATACAGCATAATACTATAATATTAATAATGGAGGAAAAATTCATGATTTGACCTCTCTTCTTTGCTTCTTGTTTGATCACTCTATCTCCCTTTGCAGCAAAAGGAAAAATGTTAATATCTGATTTAATTCTATCTTCAACCAAACTTTGGTTTAACATATTTTACAACTTATATATATCAGCAACATTTTTATAAAGAGAGCAAAACAAAATGCAAGAGAAAAAAAACATACATTTTTGTCATTCACTATTTTTTTAACACGTAGAAAAAAGTTTCATGATCATGAAATTCATATGTATAACATCTCAGGATCTAACTCTAACCATAAGGTCACACTTGGGGTGTCAGATTATATAAAAAAAACTAATAGTAACAAAAGTAGAGGTGCTTTAACCTAACTAAGATACAGGTAGAGGGGGTTTGAAGCTCACTTACTTTTCTAGATTACTATCAAGTGACTTACTCCCCAAATTTCGCAAGAATTAATTCTTTGGTCAGGGAGCGATGAGATTAAAAGGGGAATTTTAACACATAATAATCAGGTTAATATAGACATATAATGATACAGACAATTGACACAGTGATAATACAAATGAATGAACATTTGTTATTTACATTGACAAAAAAACACTTCAAAAAATAAATAAGTGTTAAAAATTATTTCTTTTGCAACAGCAGACATAGATATATAGATATACATCCAGAAGATGTAATAATGTATGTACTCTAAAACAAGAATATGCCAAGCCAACCACTGTGTGCTTCACTTTTTGAAAGAGAGATACAGTGAAATAACTTGAAGGTGAAATGATAAATGAGACAATTAGTTAATTAGTGAAATTGAAGCCATGTTTAAATACAGCCTGACTTTTAAATATTAAAAATAAAGATAACCTCCCTCTCCAACAGACATTTGTCAGATTTACTCAGTAATATTTTGATCATATAAAAGGCAAGGTTTTAATCTATAGTGAAAAATAAAGTATTGTGGTCCTTGGTGATTCAATTTGTGAGTTTATAAAGTGAGTCTTGTGGGCACAATGACTTCATTCAAGGTTAACTTGAGACCGCAGAACAACACTCTGGCTCTAAAACATAGTTAGAGAAATGGAACTCATTCACTGCAGCATACACCAAGTTCTGAAATGGAGTATAAGTGCTTATTCATCATTTTCTGCTCCTATGTTCTGCTTGTCTTACCAATAGAAATATAATTGAATCAATCACTAAATTGCATTCTTCTGCTATTGCCATCCTCATTGAAAGCATGAAATGTGGCTTTTCACCTGAATTAGGATCACTAGATTTCTTATGGGTACCATTTGGTTCTTAGGATGTCATTTTTGATTAAATTCTACATTTAGGAAATTTTAATCCCTGTTTTATAATAAAATTTTAAAAATTTAAAATAGAGACAGAAATCTTATTATCCAAATATTGTTAATGCTACATAGAAACTTGGTTTCTCCTTCAGCCACATTATAAGTAGTTAGTTCTTCCATATGTCTTTCATATGTATTTGTTATATATATATACTAAATATACACCTCGTCATTTATATAATTTTTTTATTTGTTCTTTTATAATTAATATTGTATTATCTAGTTAAATTGTAAACCATTTTTTAAATTGTTTAACATAACTTATAAACTATGTATTTGCCTAATAAAAATTCTTCTCCTTTAAAGAATCCTACAGAATAGAAATGCTGCAAATGAGGAAAAAGGTACTCTTTAAAAAAATAATTGAACTTTGTTTCGCAAATCTAATCAAGCTTGTATTAAATATTATGACTAAATCCAAATTACCTGGTAAGTTACAGCAATATATTATTTTCCTTTCCTGGCCTAATCTTAGAAGATTCACAAACATATACCTTTAGCAATCTACAGTCACCTTCTCTTAACCTGTATGGCCTGGTCTTTTTTACAAGGAGATCCAACAAATGTGCCCACACCAATCTTATATGCTAGTGTCACAGAAGTAAATGTAAGAGGCATTAACTTTCCTAGTAAAACAGACCTTCAAACATAACCAAATAATTATGGTTTTTTTAAACTAACCTATTCTCTTGCTGCTGCTGCAGGAATTGGACTATTAATACTTCATAAGTTCCCTTTCAATATTTTAAAATTTTATACCTTAATGAATGTATGGGTATCATCATTCTATACTATAAAGGTCTTACTATTAACATTATAATTCTTTATTTTTACAATAAAATGGAATTAATATTATCACTTATTAATCAAATCGATCTAATATTATCAATCAACTCCCACTCAACCATGCTTCTGGGGGAAAGAATGTGTCTTACACTGAATTTGTCTCCAAGTATTTGTACTTAATCAATAAAAAATAATGAATACTGAACTCTATATCCTTCTACTTCCAAAAGCATTCTTAATTGATCTATTATTCTATTCTCCTGTTCTTCACTTTATTATCAAACCATCTTTTTATTTCTGTTATCTTTTCTGATCATCTGGTCCTTAATATTGATCTAGAAATTGACTTCTAATACTAGATTGCTACTCAAGCCCATTACACCTGAGATAGTAATAGCTGAAATTAAAAAAGTAATCTTTGTGACAAAGCCTCTATTCCTTGTATTTCCCTTAAACAACAATATTAAGCCAGAAGGGAGAGAAGGAGGTAAACCAGAAGGAAGAAATGGAGGGGGAGGAAATAATGTTCACAAGGGAAATCTATCATCTACTGGGATTAATGATAATATATTTATTTCATGAAAATAAATGTATATTTCAGATATTACTACCTCTGATGTAGTGGACTTGAGTAACACTCTAATTATATTTTTGAATATTGGAAATCGATTTCTAAATCAATATTAATGGCCAGATGAATAGAAAAAGTAATAGGAATAAAAGATGGTTTATTAAAGTGAATTTCAGAAGAAAAGAATAGTAGATCAATTAATGAAGAATCCAGTTGGAAATAGAAGGATATAGGATTCTACAGGTAGAAGCCTTCAGCACTCATTAACTTTTTGTTGTTTATGTATATTTCCTCTATCATCAGCTTCTACATAACAAAAAAAAAGAAAACTACTTCTTTAATAAAAACTAGGCATCATCCATCAAAAATTAAAAAGTACTCCTTGCGACAAAGCCTCTATGTATTATATTCTTTCTCTTAAACAACAATTTAAAAAAACTCTACATTAACAAAATATTTATGTATCAAAAAATCATATCTTTTTAGTTCAGCCTCTAACTGGTCCAGGGCTATATTAGATATAATCATGGATATAAAATTTAAATAACACCATCTTCTATCATAAAGAATACTCATGTAATAACTGGAGAAGATCTTTCATTTCAAGGAAAAATTGCAATCTAGTAAAAATCCTTTGATCATTGTTTTTCTATTCAGTCACAATGATGGCAAACACTCAAATCTAAAACAATTCATAACTCTAAAATTCAATTCAATACCTGATAGTATTTATCCTGGGCCATGTGTCATTCCCAAATTTGGTAGGCTGGACCTATTGCAATTTAATTAACATCTCTGCTGCCTCTGACTCAATGATAATAAACTATTACAGCTTTTAAAAATACTTTCTTTCCCCTATCTCATTGTTTCCACCCCCCTGCCTTCCTTCATTCATCCCTCTTTTCCTTCTTTCCTTCCTTCCTTCCTTATTTCCTCCTTTGTTTTCTTTTTTCTGTATGTCCTCCTCCCTCCTTCTTTCTTTTCTTCCTTCCTTTTTTGTTTCCTCCTTTGTTTTTTTCTTCTTTCTGTCCTCTCTTTTTCTTTCATTTTCCCCTCCCTTTCTTCCTTTATATTTTATACCTTTTATGTAAATAGCATCATATAAAAACTAACAAAATATGCATAATGAAGATGGCTTTAAAACTAATAGCAAGTAGTAATAGTAGTAGTAGTAGATAGTAGTAGCAATAATAATAAGTAATAGTAGTAGTGGTTGTAGTAGTAGTAGGTAGTAGTAAATAGTATTAATAGTAATAGTATGTTTTAGTAGTAGTAAGTAGTAGATAGTAGTAATAAGTATCATTAGGTAATTGTAGTAAGTAGTAGTAAGCATTAGGTAGTACTAAATAGTTGTAGTAGTAACAGTAGCAGTAATAGTACTAGTAAGTAGTAGTAGTAAGTAGCAGTAGTAAATAGTAAGGAATGTTTTCCGAATCCAGTTTGATTTTGGCTATGGGATTTATCCCAGAAAATTTTCTTTATCTGGGATTTCTTGATCTGAATTACTAACCTCAATAATCAATATTTACAGTCTTATACACACATATATATGCGACCATTGTGCACTATCAAGATAAATAGTTTATTCATAATTTGATATTGTCTGCAATAAAGATGTGTATTACTTTAATTTAGAAAAATATTTATTTTCATACATTTCATTTGCAATATATATATACATATATATATATTCATACATTTCATTTGCAATATATATATACATATATATATATATAACAGATAATGAAAAGCAAATCCTTTCTTACATATCTCTAATGCCATTGTCATCATAAGTCTGCTCTCATCTGAATCGACTCGAGATGTCAAACATGTTCACAATTATCCATGTCATTTTTCCTTGAAAGATCATTTTGAAGTTAAGCCACTTTCCATACATTCTATTTTTGTAATATTGTGTGATGATGGAGAGATGAAAAACATTTGTCTGACAATACTTCATTAAATATAATAATAATAAAGAAGCAAAACTTAGTCACTGTAGTGTAATGCTCAGAGTAAAGATTTTATGTAGTTATGAGGATCCTCATAATTTTTCCATTTTTTATAGGCAAAGTAAAGTGATTTTCAGATCTTATGGATTATTTGACATTATCAATGTCAACAGCTTTTAATTAAAATTACTTTCTCTTTTTTATTTAATTTTTTTGTTTTTTTCCTATGTTCATTAATATTAAACCACGAAACATCACATGATCATCATTCTTTATGCTTATGCAAGCTGTTTACACAGAGAAAAAACTTCTTATAGTAGTGCCACTTAGTGCAAGACAGAGTAATCAATGGATTCAGGGAGATTTGTGCATAAAATTCTATCTAGTACTTACTCATCCAATATCTCTAGACTAGTTCCTAGCTTGTGGCTTTCATTAGTAGGAGCCTTGGATCTGAGAGCATTGCACCTAGATCTTAGGATCTAATGCAACGCTCCAGCAGCTACCTTTTATCTTATTATTTAACTATTAAGCTTTGAGTACAAAATGAAAGTACAATAATGTTTTCAATTCAAGCTCATTAGCTTGCATAGTCATTTAGATCTGAACTCAGTTTAGCATCCATACTTTTTTGTGTTTTTGGTTGTTTAATAACCACAGTCACCATAATCTTATTGGACAGGATTGGTATTAAACCACTAGACATCACATGATCAACATTTTTTATTATTTACACAAGCTGTTCTCAGTGATTGAAAAGCTTTTGGAAAAATTTCCCCAGCAAATTCATTTTTAATAAACATTCTCTCTAGTAGCTACATTAATTAAAAAAATTAATTCTAATTAGTTAACAGTTGCTGAAAATTCTGTTTTGAAAAAATTTTTTCCATTGTACCATCTAATATTTCTGGATTAGATATAATGACAACAGTCTAATATGTTATTCAAAAAATTGCCCTTCGAAAAAGGAACAGAATGACATTGGTGAATTAAAAACATTTGAAAGACATCAGCAATCCAAATCAAATATTATCTTTGTTAAGAAAGAGATTACTAAATCCTGAAACTAGACAAACATATAATCATTTTATCTGTTAAAAAGCCAATGAAAGACAATGCTACAGTTGTAACAGATACTATTTACTGATTATGATAGAAATCAGGCTAATACTAAAAGGTTGCAAAAAAAATCTATATTAGTTATGAAACTAAATCTATAAACATTACTAAGAAAACAGTACACTTATTTTAATGTTTCAGAAAAAAAGTAAATTAATAACATATTTCAGTAAAATTCTATATCTCTAAGATCTATTTGTAATCCACAAGAGTCATTCCATTAAGAGTTCTCGTTACTTCTTAAAATTTCCACATTAAAAGTTCCTACTTTTTTTAAGGTTCGTAATTCTTTAGCTTGCATGGCATAGTTTTTTACCAAAGTATTTTGTAGAGCTAAACAACATCAAATTAAAATGAATTAACATAGTTAAACAAATTAAAAATAGTTCATAATTTTCCATATATATAAATGAATACACCAAATTTCATCTTTTTAAAAACTTGTTTTTTGTATGACTATTATACAAATAAAACTACACAACAACATTTCGACTATTTTATAATATAGTCTTTTTCAAGGAACACTAAAAAATACAAATATATAATAATAAATATAAATATATTTCAATTTTTTAATGTTTTTGGATTTGTTTGGAATATATTTAAATTTATTATTATATATTTGTATTTTTATTTTTTAGTGATCCTTGAAAAAGACTATATTATAAAATAGTTGAAATGTTGGTATGTAGTTTTATTTTTATAATAGTCATATAAAAAACAAGTTTTTAAAAAAGAAGTTTGGTATATTCATTTATATATATAATTAACATAATTGTAAGCTTTGATATTAAAAATTTATTCACAAATGTACTCTGTGATGAATCATCATCTATCATAATGATAACAACTTACAAAACCAGGGCAACCCTTCCTAATGATAGTATAATTGAATAATCTATATGTTACATCTACTATATTTTCACTATGACAGAGAATTCTTACAAAAATATCATGGGATAGCTATAAATTCATCAATGTTATCTCTACCATAATCAACATTTACTTGGAAAAAGTTGAAAACATCACCATAAATATGATCATCTTCACCTAAGATTTAGGTTATATGATACATTTTTATATGGTAACTAATGAAGTATAATCCCCCTTGACAAGTGTCAATAACATTATATTCTCCAATTGAATTTCATTAAAATTAAAACAAAAACAAAAAAAAAATGGAATTCTGAGATATTCTAGTAATAAATCTTGATCTTGGCCAAATGAAAACTATGGTTTATAGCAAACTCATATCCACAGGACAATAATAGCATGTATATGTAATCCTAACAGAAACACAAAACATATACTTATACTATCATACTGGAGTGGAACAAAATAAATTTGTTCAGAAGTCAGTGCTTTTGAAAAAAAGAAAATTCTTACAGAGGAAAAAAATCTCATGAAGAAAGATTATCCATCAGTTTATTGACAACATCAACAAAAAATCCAATTATAGGGACTATAGGTATCCATTCATATCAAGTATAATATATAGATTATAGAAAATCTGAAATCAACATATGATAGCTCACTATGAAGAATTCTAATCTCTGCAAAGCCTAAACTTGAAATGATGACAAAATCTGACATCTGTGAATTACCAGATAAATATAGAAGGGCAACTATTGTCAAAAAAAACCAATTTTTTGAAATATGATTAACAGAGCACAAACTAATGATTAGAAAGAAAAAAACAGAAAGAACCCATGCATGTATTAGCAAACCTAAAAAAAGACAAGAAAATCAGGCAAAAAAAAATTATTTTAAAAAGTTAAAAAAACTGTGCTTATGATAAGGCCAAATAATATATAATGTTTGAAAATTGCTCATTAAACGTGTCTTTAAAAAGACGGAAAAACATCATGAGGACTTTAAAATTTATACTGACATAATATAGTAGCTTTTAGTATTGATCATTAAGTAAATAAATATTTTTAAAAAGATAATATTTGCCATCCAAAAAAATCGATATTTTATCAATAGAAGCAATTTAATATTAATATCATTTATGTTCTTTATTACTTTTTACAATGCTTTTTTAAAACTCGCTATTGATGGGTTTGATTGCCCCAGCAATCTTCCGAATTATAACGAACACAAATACAAATATACATGAACATATAATTTTACATATACATATATTATATCTTATAATCATTATTTATATATCCACATATATCCTAGTGGGTTGTAAAAAATCATTGTATAAAGTAATAAAGAACATAAATGTTATTAATATTATATTGATTTGGCAATGCAATAAGAAAGATAAAGTTATAATATTTCATATAAAAGCAATTTACTTACCTCTTTTTCATTAACTATTTTATTAATCAATTGCTTAAAACGATTTCATTAAAAAACTTTATTAACAAATAAATTACCTATCTCTTCTTCATAACCCATTATGTCAACTGACACATTTTCTTATCTTTTCTTCATTAACCATTTTTTCAATAAATAAATTGCTTAACTCTACTGCATTAACAACTTTACCAGTAAATAAATGTATCTTCTTCATTAACAGTTTTGTCAGCTAATAAATTAGTTACAGCCTTTTCATTTCAAGAATGGAACTAAATGAAAGCATGTATTGTTTCATTGTTAGCAGATTCATTGTTATATCGTATATCCAGCTTATGAATTGTTTCATCCCTTCAATTGTTGCAAATGATTGACCTTTATTGCTACATTCTAATCAAAATAGTAATATTTTACAAACTTATAATTATTATTTATTTCAGTTAACTATTTAACATGAAAAAATATAATTTACTACTGAATGAAAATCTTCCAGTCATGATAGTACTTTTTATCATTCCCCTATTCCATCTTCCAATAATCAGATTCATGTTGGAAGATAGTTTTGCAACTAATTCACAGTCTTTGATTTATTTTTGCATTGTTACCATACATAGTTTATAATCATGATATAGTGAAAGGTTTCAAAACTGCTAGTTCCTAGGTAAATTCTCAACTATTCTCAACTTAGTACAAAAAAACTCTGCTCAAATGAGCTGTTATGATAAACTCATGATTTTACTGCTTAAGCATCACATGATTTTGAGCAAGTAATTCCTTTCTTCTCTGAAATATTTGTGAAAAATATAATAAAAATTATGTAAGTGTGAAACAAACAAAATAACTTTCTTATACAGTGTATGGAGTTAATTTTGGATATACATCTTCACATGATGATTAGCTTTAGATAATATTGAGCCCTTATATAATATATATTTTTAAAATATGTAACATATCTATGATACAATTTGATTTATAAACTTCTATATTAACAAATCCATAACAAAAATGAATCCCAAAATAGAATAATATAATTATGAAAAGTACAATAAGAAATTGAGAGAGAACAATAGTAATCACATAGATGACAGAGTAAATGCATGAGGGGTGAAAATAAATGACTTAGAAATGATTTGTGATACACATTATATAGATGAGTGAAAATTTATTAATTCAAATTTATAAAGTTTTTAATAAATATTCTTTTCAAACCAAGCCTTATTAAAACTGAATTCATTGATATAGGAAGGTTACAATTAATCTGATTCAGCTTTAAAACATTTTATTTAGTATGTTATTTAAATTAATACACTGTACAGGCTTACACACACCTGCACATATATAATATACTATATAAGGGATTCAAACTCAGACTTCCACATGACCCTCAGCTCTCCATCCCATCTCATATTGCTGACCCACCTGATCATACACATGTTGAAAAGATAAATAATTACTAATATGCATATTTCATGCTAAACTAGCAATCATCAGTTGGTCCAGATAACTATCTCCACACATATATACAATCAGTGCTCAACTTTATATTAAGATAGCCAATCTTCACACTTTAATGGACAGACTTCAAACTACTCCAACCCACAACTATTCAGCCATCCATTTAATTGAAAATCTGATGATGGAACGTTCAAAGCCCTCATTAGTGCCAAGGTTGTCATCCTACCCATGTTGACCATTTAGTCATTCTGAACCCTCATATACTAGTCAACATGGGTAGGATGGCAACCTTGGCACTAATGAGGGCTTTGAACGTTCCATCATCAGATTTTGAATGAAATGGATGGCTGAATAGTTATGGATTGGAGTAGTTTGAAACCTGTCCATTAAAGTATGAAGATTGGTTATCTTAATATAAAGCTGAGCACTGATTGTATATATGTGTGGAGATAGTAATCTGGACCAACTGATGATTGCTCGTTTAGTATGAAATACGAATATTGTGATTATTTATCTTTTCAACATGTGTATGATCAGGTGGGTCAGCAATATGAGATGGCATGAAGAGCTGAGAGTCATGTGGAAGTCTGAGTTCGAATCCCTTATATATTACTATGTTATTGTTATAAGAAATTTATCTCATTGGTAAAAATGGAAGCTGTATAAACAAGAGGTTTATCTGTCAATTTGTTTAACTGATTAGTATTTCTAACTGCTTCTCCTTTTTTTTAAAGAAAGAATTATTGTCAATATTATGCAAATCATTGAAAAGGAAGTTAAGATTCAAACAAAGTCTATATTATTTTTCTCATTAATTAACTCTTTTATTTCATACCTTAAAAATATGAATTCAGTTTAATACTTGAATCTGAATTCAATTTTTCTGTAAGAGTGAAAAAAGTGAATTATTTTTATGAAAATTAGAAAGACATACATTTGTAAGTTGAAAAATATTATCACTGATTCTCCTATTAGCCCTAAATCTTACATTTCTCCAAATATTTTCTGCTTCTTTATACATATCTTAGATCTATTTGCAATAGCATATGTCAAAAGTTTGTACATGGTTAGTGTTAGGATCTTCAATTATCCCCCCCCCCCCACTTTTAAAAACTAACTTTACTTTCACAGTTTTTCAACTATGTGGAATATTTTGTTCATTTTTGATTATATTAAAACAATTCATTAACAAATTTAAGATATTTGTTGTAATTTTGAAATTATTTCTTCTTCCAGTTTATTTAAATCTTCAGTTTTCCTCATTCTTAGCTTTTCAAAATCTCATATTAACACTTAATCTGTAATTGGAGCTCTTTTCATAATCAATTTTTTTATTACTAATATCAGATTGTTTTTTATTTTCATTAAATTTAGTAAAGCACTTAAAATTGGAATATTTTAGTGGGTGATTTATGAGCTTACATCCATGCATCACAGCTCTATCCTGTCACTTCCGGTGCTGGAGCATCATATGACTTCCTGGATGACAAAGCATTCATTTTCTTCCTTTTACTTTTACTCTCTTCACTTGTCAATTTAATCTTTTCATCATATGCTTCTATAGTTAATGTACTTTTAAGATTTCCTACAGTATTTTTTTCTTATTAAGCTTATCTATATCAGATCTTTGCAGTCATTTGCATACCAAGAATGATCAAGATTGTCATGGATTAAAAGCATCACAGAATGGATAGGAATAATACTGAAAATATGCAGAAAGCAGTGAAAGGAATGGCTTGAAACAATTATCCATATATCTGATCATCATTGAAATGAAAGGGCAGATGATGATGGACCTAATACTATGTCAAATTTTAGACATATAGTTACCAAAATAGAAAATCAATCAACTTTTCTATGCATCTGTACATCTGAAGAGGATATCCTTTAAAAACCCACAACTAAAAGCTCCAATTATGGACAGTGCAAGTGAAGTTCTTTTAAGAGAAACAGTATATACTCTGATGTTTTTCAAGCATCAATCCTTGCATTACATTAGTAATGTATAACAGTTGTTAAAAAATAAACTTGCTGATGAAAATTTCACAAATATTTTTTAGTCAGTAACAAATTTTTAGTCTAAATTACGACAAAAAATAAACGAATGTCAAAAAAAAAAAAAAGAGATTTACAAATCTGCATGGACTATATTAATTTAAGTTTTTTAGTTCTGAACATTTGACAATTGCTGAAATTTTTATTCTGAAAAAAGAATTAAATTTGTCACACCATCTAATATCCCTTTTATCAAATATACTGGTAGTAGATGAGGAAGTCATTCCAAAATTCCCTCTAAAAAAGTAGCAGTAATTTTCTGAAGGATAAAAAAATATTTAGGAGACATCAACTGTCCAAATCAAACATTGCCCATGTTTAAAGGAAAGCTATTAAATTTTTCAAAGTAAACAAAAAAAGAGCATCCCAGAATGGATAGGAATAATATTGAAAATATGCAAAAAACACAGAAGTGCAATACAAATAAGTGGCAAATAATACTTGGTCAGCTGAAGATATGAAATCACAAGCATTATATAGAAAGCATTCAAGATACTTCACTGATTCAAAAGATAAGTAAATTAATATCATTATTCAATAAATTTCCTCATTTCTATGGTATACTGAAAATCCTTATGGATCTTGATCACTAAATATCTATTGTTAATTTTAAAAAATTGTCAAATTTTCTTTTTAAGGTCCTCAGTATTTTAGCATACATGACACAGTCCTTTGTTACAGATTTGGAATTAATCAAGAAAATAAAAATAGAATTGACATATTGCTAAACTCTGATGTGGAGAGCTAATAAACAAATGCCCTCTATGATGAATAATTTATTGTAAGTAAAGTACTGAATTAGAATAGCTTAGAAAAACAATTATTGTCATTGATAATATAATGAACTCTTTACATTCTGCATAATAAGATGTGTTCAATACAACACACATTATCTCCACCAATTTCAAAGAATAGCTATGAGTTATGAGCAGCATCTACATGGAGGAACTTGAAGCTACAATTATGAATGGTATTCCATGTTCATCTAAAGTCTATCTTTACTATGTTGGTGCACATATTGCTTGACAATATGGGGAAACTCTTATAAACATTTTGCCCACACATCAACTATATATCATCTTCAATTCACATTAGAATTAGAAATTAAATTGAGAGACTGCAAACCTCTCACACTCATCACTATCTAACAGCCAAAGAACAGGGCAGTCCCCTATTCTTTACTTGTCTTTCTATATATCTAAGCCAGTCTAAAGTACTTAGATCTGAAAGCGTGAATATTAAATATCTTCACACTTAACTCACTGAATTTAAATTACAAACATACAGTGTTCTTGTAACAAATTTCATCATGGCAAAGACAAAACTATGGCTTACAGAAAATGCACTATACCCACATAAAAAGTGGGGTCATGATATCACTACAGAAAAGAGCATAAGAAGTTTGTTCAGAAGCAAGTGTCTGGAAAAAGAAAAGTTTATCTAGAATAAGAATAGTTAAACCATTGGTTATAATTAAAAAAAATTAATTGAAACATCAAAAAAAAAAAATTATTGTAAGCACTACAATGCAGTCATAACAGCAGACTAATTTAAAAAATGTACAATATAATATCAGAACAATTACAAAATTTTAACTTGAAATGTTGATGAAGATTGTCTTATTAAATATCTTGCAAATAAGGAAAGATGTATATTAAGGAAAGTAGTTGCGGTATTGAAAAATGCTGAAACAAACACAAAGTGACTATTAGACAGGAGAAAATGTGTATCTAAATAGCAGATCAAATATGTACCAGTAAACATAAATTCACTTGGTAAAAGATAAGAATAATGGACACAGAGGAAAAAATAAACAGAGTTAAATTTAAAAAGCTGTTTACATGACAATAGCCAAAATCTTCATAAGTCACCTCAATCTAGATTGTTGCTTTTGACCGAGTTAGGTTGTTAGAGCATCATTTTAAATATTCATTAATTTAAAAAGTCACTTGAGAGGAGAATAATACTATACAAAATGTTGTGTTAGTTCGAATTTTTCTAAAAACATTTAACAATTAAAACTAGAAGGTGGAAATAGTCCAACATATAATTAAAAATGGTTATATATGTGTGTGTGTTAAAGTAAACATTAAAAGCCTAAAGCTAAACTAGTCAATAAAATAATCAAAATTATCACAAATTCACAACTCAATCAGGGTAGCCTGGTATGTTTAAGTGTAGAAAACATTTTGTTTTGATTTTTTATTTAAAAATTGGAAGGGTAGAATAAATCGCAACGCTTTTTGTTATATATTTTAACATCAACAGAATTTTAAAATCTTATAATTTTATAAAAGTAGTAATTTATTCGCAAAAATAAATAAATAATAAATCTGTAATTTTACAATGTGATGTGATGTATTGTGGCTTCTCCTTAAACGAAGTCAAGAATATCTCAGCAATTATGCCCAGATAAACCTGTTAGTCACTTTATTTTCCATTCCCCACTCTAAATTTCCCCATATTCTGCTCCATCCCATTTCCACAACATAAGCTTTGTCAACTCTATAACCTTTATATCTAAATCCCCTTTATCTTTTCCCAAATCCAGCATAAAACCCAATAATTTACTTTCTGTATAATCACTGTTTGCATATTTATTCTTCCATAACTTCATTATATGTACCCTTTCTGTTTTCAAGCATTTACATTCAATTAACAAATGCCTAATATTTTCTATTCCTTCCTTACATAATTTACAAAATAAATCACCCAGCCTTAAATAATAAACTACTTTCCTTACTATTATCATATATTAACTCACACCTAATATTCTGTTTATTTCTATATATATTTAAATTCTTTTTACTCTCCATACTATTTCTCCATCGCTCTCTATTGTTTATTAATAAATCTATTCTTTTATCCCATTCCTTACTACTATAACCCTTAACAATCCTCTTAACACAATCATCCCATCTTTAGTACAAATATACTGATATAAATTCTTTATCCAAATCTTTTCATACCGCATTACCTTTCTCACCCATCTTGTTACCTGCCCTTTCCTCATAACCCAATTAAATACTATTTTGGCTATTCTTTTATTATCCATAAACTGCAATCTACCAAACATTTTCATTTTACTTTTTGCATCTCTCATATGAAAACTTGATCATCCCATTTCTCCTTGAATTGCCTCCCTTGCTGTCCATACATCTGCATCCAATGAATTTGCGCCACCTAGCGAAAGAAGTAGCTTTTTAAAAATAGTACTTTCTGTAACTTTATGTTATTTTTTAAAAAAAAATAAAGAATAGATTTAAAAATAAAAGAATTCACAAATCTGCCTTTTATTCTTTATTGAGACTACTTTTATCAAATTGTATTACAGATAAATTATTATAAAATAATATAATTAAAAAGGATGGAGCCTGAACGATCTTAGTTTATGTTTATTATAGTATGGTAATTAATATTGATCAATAAACACATAAATACTTTTAATAATCTGTAAAATATAAAATAATTAAAAAAATATTTTAACATAGAAAACATAGTATTTATTTTAAAAAATCTATAGCATTTTATCAATAGAAACAATTTACTTACCTCTTCTTCAGTAACCATTTTGTCAATTGACAAATTGTTTACGTTTACTTCAATAACCGTTTTTATCAATAAATGAATTGCTTAACTCTACTTCATTAATTATTTTATCAGCAAATAAATTAGATATCTCTTCTTCATTGAAGATTTTGTCAACTGACAAATTTTTTACACTTTCTCTATATCAATGGAACAAAAGTGAATATATGTATTGTTTCATTGTTGACAGATTAATTGTTGCATCATACTTCTTCTAGTTTATTGACTTCATGATTTTAATTGTTATAAATTATCAAACTTTATTGCTACTATTAGTAAAAATATTACTATTTTAGAAATTTATATTTGTTATTTAACTCAAAAAGTTATTTAATTTCTACTGCATGAAACCTTCCAGCCATGATATCAGTTCTTATAATTACCTTACCACATCTCCCAATAGTCAGATACAAATTAGAAGATAGTTTTAGAATTCAGTCTTTCATTTATTTTATGCACCACTACTATAATATATGTAATTTAGAGGCATGATAGAGTTAAAAGTTTCAGATTCATAGTTTGATAAAATAAACTTTGCTCAAATGAATTGCTATGCTCAATTCATGATTTTCATTCTTAAACATCTCATGACTTTGAGTGCATGAGATAATAAAATAAAAGTCTTAGAGATGATTGATGCTACAGATTATATAGATGAGTGAAAATTTATTAATTCAAATTTAAAAATTTCTAAATTTTTTATTTAATAGTCTTTTCAAGTCAAAACTCACTAAAACTGTAAATCTAAGACAAAGACAACAATTTTCTGATTTGTATTTTATTTCAGTTTTAAAACATTTTATTTAGTATGTTATTGTTATAATAATAAATAAATTCTTTGCTGAGAAATTTATTACATTGGTAAGAGTGGAAGCTGAATGAGCAAAATGATTATAGATTAATTGGAAATGGAGGAGTAAATCTGTCAATTTGCTTAACTGAATATAATTTCTAAGTTTTTTTAAAGGGAGGGGGGCTTGTTCTCAGTATTATGCAAAAAACATTAAAAAGGAAGATAAGATTTAGACAAAGGTTGTATTATTTTTGCCATCTATTAAAGGTTCCAATTTTTTGAAAAATTTCAAACCTTAAAAATATAAATTCATTTTACTTGGGTTTTTTTTTTTTCAAGAATGAAAAAAGCTTAATTATTTTTATAAAAATTAGAAAAGGTAGCATATATGAGTTGAAAAAATATCACCAATTCTCCTAGTATCTCTAAATCCTTATTATACTTTTTCAAATTTTTTTCTGCTTGTTCATTCATATCCTAAGTATATGTGCAATAATATACATGAAAAGTTTGTACATAATTAATATTAAAATCTACAGTTATCCAAATTTATTTTCTTTCACTTTTAAAAATTAATTTTACTTTCAGTGTTTTTATTCTTCTTTCTTTTTTATCTTCTACACACTGATTATTAATAAATATAATTAATAATATCTTTCTTTTATACTTTTTTCAATGCATACATCATTTCCACAAATAATTTCATTTCTTTTCTTACAGTTTCAGTTGTAAGGTTTTAAATATTTGCATACAGATGATTACTTAAAAGTAATATATATGATGAAAACTGGCAGTCATAAACTAAGAAAAAAAAGTAGAAACAATATGTTTGCATTGAAGTAAGTGTAAAAGAAAAGTGTTAATAAATACTTTCATTGTTTTCCAATTATATGAAATATTTGATTCATTTTTGATTCTATTAAAACAATTCAATAACAGGTTTAAGATGTTTGTTTTAATTTTAAAATTGTTTAATCTTTTAGTTCAACTAAATCTTCAGCTTTCTTCACTGTATCTTCTCAAAGTAGAGCATTAACCTTTCACCTGTAATTAGTGCTCTTCTCTTAATCAATTTACTAACATCAGGTTTATTTATTAAATTTAGTTCTTTTCAGGGTTTAAAATATGAAATGTTCCTCTTATCTATTTATTTTTTACCCTCTTTTCCATGAATCACAGCTTTGCCCTGCCACTTTTATTTCTGGGATGTCATATGACTTCCTGTAATACTCCCTCACCATTTAAACTTTCCATCAGATCTGCTTCTACAATTAATGTACTTCCAAGACTTACTACTACTATCTTTTCCTTACTATCTATATCATATTGTTGCAGATAATTGCAAGAGCAGCTTCTAATTTTTTCCAAGTTTTATATTTCATCATGTGTTTATAACATGTTAAAGCAATGCATTTAGCACTGAATTATGAAAGTTTATTAAATTATCAAAGATAACTTCCACTTTACATCATTGATTAATCTTGAATAACTCGGAATGTGATTTGTAACTAGTAATCTTACATAGAATCTATCTAACTGTCTGTAAAACAGAAATAATATTTTAACCTAATTATATTTATTGTTGAAATTGCAGACTCATGTAGGTAGGTTGAGGCAAAAAATGATGTTAATTGCAACCCTTTTATTTAATTAGTCTTCATCCAAGCTGTGCTTTTAAATCTACATTTCTTTAATGAAGATCAATTTCATTTTGCACCATAAAGAAAATGTAATTATATTATCGTTATATTTTTGACATCAGTAATGCTACCTTGGCAATGTCTTTTAAATTGGAAGTAAATAATTATTATTTTTTCATAATTTTTGTCTTTATTTACTATACTTGTAATTTTTTTTTACAATTTATTAGAATTATTTTTGAAATGTTCTCTTTGTTCTTCATCATCTGAAAAGAATATCAACATTAATCTATTTTTGAAAATAATTAACATAGCCAAACATTTTGGTTATTGTTTTGTTTCTTTCTTGTACTTGTAAATTAATTCATTAAGACATTACTAATATCTATAAATAAAGTCAAATCCATCACCCAAATGTCCTCACTAAGTTCAACATCATTTCATCTTTTAATTTTAATAAATTTTTTATCTCTTGTAAAAAGTTTCTGAATATTTATATAAAAAAAGTATCCTGATTTAAGTAACAAAATATCTGTATGTTATAAAAGTTCCCATTTTTTTTTAGGTGAGACCAAAACATGCTTCTGTAAAAAGTTTTTCTTTAAATGGAGTTTACAATTTTTATGTTGATTCCTATACTATGAGACATAATCAGAGTTGTATAACAGAAGGTCTTCTGGTGAATAATGAATGTAAAGCTATGAAGAGAAATGTACAAAATCATCATCACTGATTCACATATCCAAACATCTATTGGCTTTTCACAGAGGCAAAACTCTTCATAGAGTAGCACCACTCAGTTCAAGCCAGAGTAATCAATGGATGCAGGAAAGTTTGTGCATAAAATCTCTATCTAGTGCCTACTCTTCCAATATCCCCAGACTAGTTTTTAGCTTGTGGCTTTCATCAGTGAGAAACCTTGGATCTGAGCGCTGACATTGGCAGTGCTCTTCAGTTTGTTATATACATAAAATGATAAAGTGAAATGGAAATAAAACCAAATGACACAGTTCATTAAAAATTCCAGTTGTAAATTTTTTCTATCTGGCTACCATTACAAAAAAGAGTAAATTGTTATCAGAGCATCTGTAGTAAAAACGCAGTATTCTGAAAAAGTATTAATAATTATTTATATTTAACAATAAACTTCCTCTGGTCCAATTAAGTATATGATAAAAGAATAAAAGATATAGTTGCATTGTATGAAATAGTTAATGCATTTATTTAATGTGGGAGGGGGCGGGGGGGATAGAACTTAATTTTGTAAGTAATTTTATATAAATGAGACACGGAGTTATTTTTTTTTTTAAATTAAATGTTGAGTTTTTATGTCAGTAATGGAAGTGATGATTTTATGTAACATTATCAGATTATAAGTTTTTGTTTTTATCAGTACATCTTTCATCTTTAATTCAGACCTATAGATACAGTAGAAAAATACACTTTTTCAAGTAAGCCACATAGCACGTTACAATTTAATTTTACATCTACATTATTTTTAAAGTTATTTTACTTTATATTATAATATGTTTTAAATGTATTTCTATTCCATCACACATCTTTCAGCATTTTTTTTTTTTATATCTTTGGGAAAAAATACTTTGAAAGTACAATTTTTGTTATTGTATTCTTTCAATCTTTCATTTCTTTGGCAATAAATAATCTGCTTTCAGAAATAGAACTTAGAAATACATATCCACCCTAAAAAGTTTGGCAAAAAAATAACAAGTGACGATTTAATATAAATCGTTAAATCATTCTTTTCTAATTTGATCCAACGTTAATGTAATATTGTCGGAATTTAAAAACGCCCTATATATATATTGTATGGAAAGAAGTGTTAGAAATAAATATTTTTTTCATAAGCTTCTCCGAAAGTGTATGAGTGAGTAGAGTTAGAAAGGGAAAACAACTGGGAGACTGTGCCCTTCTAATAACTTCTATAAATTGGATTTTTTTTTATTGACACAATCAGATCAAGTTGGCTGATTCTAGTGAGAGAGAAGAAGAAAAAATGAAGTTAATTTTTAATGAGTTAATTTTTCTTTAAAATAGTCAACAAAATCATGTGATATGTGTGTGTAAATATCAATTTATTTATTTTAACTATTAAAAAAAAATCAGTTATACAAGAGTTAAAAATGCATGTATGTGAGTGTATGTGTGAGAGCGAGAGAGGGGGGGAGAGAGAGAGGGAGAGAGAGAGGGAGGGAGGGAATGTAAATACATGTTATTTATGTAATAAGAATAAAACAATAATAATAAACGGATAGCATAATTAAAAAACTGGCAAATGCTGGAAGAAGAATGCTAAAAAGAAATGTAGACTTTGCAGTCATTATTAAACTAGATTTTTGTCTTTGATAATTTTAGTTTTGTATTGGTATCTTTCAAATCATCTTGGTCTACTTCAGTTGTGAAAAGGAAGAGATTATTCTCCCATCACCTGATTTCTTTAGAATAATTAGATATTTTTCAATAGTAACCACAAAACTTTTATACCTCTTTCAATCTTAATACAATGGTCAAATATTTTTAATTAAAAAGCAAAGGAATAATCACTTTGCTGGTAAAATAATGCCAAATGGAGTATCACTTTAGATTCAAATGACCACAAAATAAAAACTTTAAATTTTAAGAAAGTTAAATGGAATAAAATATATATTTGATAATAATTGCTAAACAGTAATATAGTTTTATTGTGAGGATTGCCAATTCCTCTACAAGCTTTATGATAAATGCTTAGCCAGAGCCAGCACTTAAAATATCTCTGTCAGGAACCCCTCCCCAAACCCCTGACCATGGTTTCGTGCTTTGGCACTCCTCAGAGAGGTGTCAGGGTAGGTTCAGACACTAGATCTAAAAATACCAACCCAAAGCTAAGCACTTAGCTAAAAGTTATCTATTGAGTGGAAAATCTGAAATTTTCAGACATGTACATGTCTTCAAACCCAGCTATCCAACTCAAATAGCTATATGGGGCTGATAGATCTTCAGCCATGCCATATAGTATTAGTCATAGCAATATAAAATTGCATAAGACTTTTTGGCAGAGACTATAAATAGTCAAAATAAAAGTCATAGATCAATTCATAGATCACACGACCCTATCTCTTAAGCTTGTAAGTTATAAACAGTGAGGATTGCCAATTCCTCTACAAGCTTTATGATAAATGCTTAGCCAGAGCCAGCACTTAAAATATCTCTGTCAGGAACCCCTCCCCAAACCCCTGACCATGGTTTCGTGCTTTGGCACTCCTCAGAGAGGTGTCAGGGTAGGTTCAGACACTAGATCTAAAAATACCAACCCAAAGCTAAGCACTTAGCTAAAAGTTATCTATTGAATGGAAAATCTGAAATTTTCAGACATGTACATGTCTTCAAACCCAGCTATCCAACTCAAATAGCTATATGGGGCTGATAGATCTTCAGCCATGCCATATAGTATTAGTCATAGCAATATAAAATTGCATAAGACTTTTTGGCAGAGACTATAAATAGTCAAAATAAAAGTCATAGATCAATTCATAGATCACATGACCCTATCTCTTAAGCTTGTAAGTTATAAACAGTGAGGATTGCCAATTCCTCTACAAGCTTTATGATAAATGCTTAGACTAATACTATATGGCATGGCTGAAGATCTATCAGCCCCATATAGCTATTTGAGTTGGATAGCTGGGTTTGAAGACATGTACATGTCTGAAAATTTCAGATTTTCCACTCAATAGATAACTTTTAGCTAAGTGCTTAGCTTTGGGTTGGTATTTTTAGATCTAGTGTCTGAACCTACCCTGACACCTCTCTGAGGAGTGCCAAAGCACGAAACCATGGTCAGGGGTTTGGGGAGGGGTTCCTGACAGAGATATTTTAAGTGCTGGCTCTGGCTAAGCATTTATCATAAAGCTTGTAGAGGAATTGGCAATCCTCACTGTTTATAACTTACAAGCTTAAGAGATAGGGTCATGTGATCTATGAATTGATCTATGACTTTTATTTTGACTATATATAGTTTTATTGTTTCTGTTTTAATTTGCTGGTACATAGTATTGTCAAAAATTTAAGGTATTAAAGTTTTATTGTGATTTTGTTGATAGTTTTATATCTGATGCACTGATTATGATATTAATGCTTTCAGAATTAAATTTAAAATTTATTTTTAATTCACTAATCACACATAAATATAGAAAATTTAATAAAGCTCCAGGTATATGAAGAATGTCTGTATTTCAAATCTTAATCACGCATAAGCATATATGCACATTTGCCAATATAACTTTTGTATTATCTTTCTAAAAATGTGTAAATAAAATAAATATAACGGACATCTCTTATAAAATATTAAAATTCCTCTTATTTTAATATATATTACATAAGTATTCATAAAATAAAAGGGATATCATAACACCAGTACTATTTCAAAAATAAAATAAATATTTTTACAATGAAAATTAGATAGATTTTGAATTAGTAAAATATCTATTTTTTTGATATTGTTTTGCTGTTTTTTTTTAAAAAAAAAAAAAAAATCTGAGAACAGATATTTAAGTGCTTATTTTAATAATTGTATGTCTTTTTAATACAGTAGGATAGAAACACTGATATTTATTATAAGTTAAGTAGAGATGTGTAATCTGTCAGATGTCATATAAGAGTCTGAGAATGAGGTACATATTTATATGATAATAGTGGAATATGTTAATGACTTTTTAAAAATTGGAATCTTGTTTGTTTTATATTTCAAATGAAACATAGTTATAAATGAAGTAGTTTTTTTTTATTAGACTCTCATGAATTGTTTACTCCTTGTGTAATTATGGAGATGTATTTTCTTTTAAATCATTAGAATTTAGCTGGTATGCATGACAAACACAAGTATTATATAAAACAGTGGAGATGAGTTGTTTTTTTTAACTTGTGTAAATTTAAATAAGATTAATACTATCCTTAGTACTAATTAAAAAAAAAGTCATTCAAGAATTCTGACTGAGTTCATAGATTAAGGAAATTGTATTAGATGGAGGTATTATTATTGCTTGTGTCCACAAAGTAAATTATGCTAAAATACTCATTCAAGAAGTATATTGTCTATCTATGGGAATTGGAGAAGGAACATAGAAGAAATATGACTATCAGTGCACATTTACTCAACAAAATTAAATGAAGTTTCCATGAAAATATACATTTTTCCTGCAATTTTATATGCCCAATTACAAAATGATACAATTTTTAAAATATATAAATAAAAGATGGTATAATGAAAGTTACCAATCTATTTAATTTATTTTTATAATACTAGTTATGCACATTTAATAGTAAATAAAATCAAGTAATATATTACATGACTTAAATTTTGCATTTAAGTCTTAAGTATTGTTATATTGCTAAGGTTATTAATATATGGTGTGGCTGAAGAGTTTTCAGACCCATATAGCTATTTAAGTTAGATAGCTGGATTTGAAGGCATAGGTATCTGAAAATTTCAGATTTCCTACTTAATAGTTAACTATCAGATAAGTGCTGGTCTTGAGTTGGTATTTTAGATCTAGTGTCTGAAATATCCTAGCACCTCACTGAGGAGAGCCAATAGCTTGAAACCGGTTCAGGGATGGGGATAATTTCTAGATAGAGATTTTAAATGCTTTCTCTCAGTGCTTGGATATAATCCACTGTACTAAAACCACTGTTAAATCTAACTTGTTTTTTTGCTTGGTTAAAATCCAAAGTTTGCTGTAAAGAAGTTGTAATTATTTTGGTAAAAATTTTGTATAGAATGATGAGACTGATAGGTCTGTAATTTCTGATATCTTCTTTATCACATTTTTAAAATATTAGTACTGCATTTTTCCAATCACATGGTACATCTTTATCATTTAGACATTTGGTATATAACTTTGACAAAAAAATGTCATTTCTTCACCTGTTTCATTTAAGATAACAATTATAATTGCACCATTACCTGAAGCTTCTCCTCTTCTTCATAAATTCAATTGCATGTGTCACTTTGTCATTTAAAATTTGGGGCATTTTCAGTTCAGAAGATATACTAGTTGAAGGAGCTACTTTTCTTGTTCTTCATTGCTATATAATTTTTAATAGCTATATAATTTTTAATAGAACTCTTCAACCCATTTCATGATGTCATTTCTCTTTTTAGTAATAGTTCCATTTTTTTTCTTATTGCAGAAATAAGTTTCTTACCAATAACAAATTGTTATTAAACAATTCAAAACAAAACAACACTCTCCATATAGTAGTGCCATATAGTAGTGAGATAGTGATCATGTGATGTTTAGTGGTTTAAACAAATTGTTGTTTTACACTTTTGAGACTTTTATTTTCTTCTATACATTTCCTTGCTAATTCACAACTATATTTTCTTATATCATTATCAACTCTTTTTCACATCATTTTACAAAATTCAAAATAGTCAATCCTTATTAATTGATCACTTTTATATAGTTTCATATTCCTTCTTTTCTTCGTAAATTTTCATCTCAGTATTTGTAAAAGTGTATTTTCCTATTGACTTCATTCAAAACTAAATCATGTTCACAATCTTTTAACATTTGAAAGCTCTAATTTAAATTCATTGGAATGTTTCTGAAGATTAGGAATATCAACTGTGAATATTAACATGTAACTTACATGTCCACTAACTGATGATTACTTCCTGTATTGAACATTGCAATCTTGGAATACACATTTCCTGTTACTCAAAATGTAATGCAATTCTGCTGTGCCTTCATTTGAATGGTTAAATGCCCATTTCCTTTTAACATTTTTCTCAAAAAAAGAATTCATAATATAAAGTTTTTATTTTCTGCAAACTCCATAAGTCTATGTCCTCTCTCATTTCTATTACCACAACCAAATTTACATACAGCATGTTCATCTTTCAATTGTTTATCAATTCTAGCATTATTGTCTCCTATGACAATTTTTAAAAAAGTTGTTTTATCTAATCAAAAGTCTTTTGTACATTCATATAAAAATCTTCTATTTCTTCATCACAATGAGATCTTGTTGGGGCATAAATCTGAATTATCTGCATTTGATATCTATTATTAAGTTGGATATCTAATCTTGTCACCCTATCTGATACATCATCAATCTCCACAATGTTGTTCATCCGCTTTTTATTTATAATGAATACCACTCCACTTGTAGTGCCAATAAAATCAATAATGTCCCATTTAACATTACATAATTCTTCAATTTTTGCAATTTTTCTTCACTTGAAAGTGATCTGGAGTTCTAAGGACCTAAATAAAAGTTCACCAAATGGCAGCCTGGATCTGAAATCAGGAGATTCTTAGCACCCTCCACCTTTGAGCAGCAACTGCTACCTTTGGGCAACTATACAGTCTCCTGGGAATAAGGGCCATGATTTATTTTTGTCTGTCATGAATGTAAATATCTATTAGAAAAAAAATCCATTTTGTACACATTCATTCTGCCTTCAAAAAATTTCAAGAATATTTCTGTAAAGATTATCAGGCAAATGAGAAGAAAGATCATGATGTTTCTTGATCTTAAACTCAGAGGTAAAAAGCCAATAAACTTATCAAGCTGGCTGCATGTTGGCGAATAACCCATTCATGTTTATATACTATATGAATAATCACATAATATTAATAGCTGCAAGAACAAGAACATATGAAAGGACATTAGGAAATTACACTGTTCAGTTCCTTTACAGTCTTCAAGAGAAATCAAAGGGTCTATTTTCAGTTAATAGCAAATTCCTTTTTGCAGTCTCCTAGAAAGAAGAAGCAAGGGATTATAGTAAATATACCAATATTATCAGTAAATCCATATGTGACTTAATTAAGCACTTTTTAGTTTGAAAGCTGATTTTTCTCAATTTAGATTTAACTTCTACAATATTATTTTCTGTGCTTTCATCCTTCCACCCTGAGTAAAGGGATCTTCAATAGTCCTCTGAAGAGAGTTTTAATAGTTTTTGATATTTGTTTTTACTTTCTAGTTGAGAATAACCAGATATCAACTACTGATAATAATTGAATTGTTAATTAGATCAATATGGATTAAGTACATAATAAAATAAAACTAAATTTATTTATAATCTGAAAAAAATTTCCAAGTTACACTCAACCTGCATTCAAAAATCCAAATTGTGAACATGACAGTTAGATGCACTAACATTACTTTAAAAGATTCTTCAATTTCCAGTATATTCTTATATGCATTATTTAATTAACTTGAGGTGCATAAATTAGATGATCATAGTGATTTCATGTTATATATATATATATAAATGCCTACATTTTTGATAAAAATAAACTGTGAACTCAGAACATTAAGAGCATGAAACTTTTTTCATCAGTAGTATGAGCTGCATAATATTACAATCATATTTATGGTCAGCATATCAACCCTATCACTTATTTGATGTCTTAAACTAGTCAAGTAAAAATAGCTAGATACTCATTTTTTTCTAATAATTAGATAATTAGTTAGATGTCTATTTAATACATTTCCTGAAACAAAAATTTAAACTTACTTATAATTCTTCAATGATCCAAAAAAAATATCCAAGTTAGCATTATAAGTGGATACATACTACATGGATTTGTTCAGATGTTTGATGCATATAATTACTAATTTCAGGATTATATATCTATCAGTGTATTTTTAATTAAAGCGATTGAAAAAAATATGTATAACAGAGTCCATTTCATGTACTACATTTTTTTTGTTCCCAACTGTTCATGAATTAGATGTAATGATGTTGACTTTGCTTTGAAGTTATTAAATAAAAGATTGTTATTTATGTTACTGCTTGCCTGAGAAGATTGGATCGTTTTCCAGCTAGTATTTGATACTACAACCATGTAATTGTAAGTTGATTAGTTTAAAACTAATAAAATAGTATTGCCAACTGCTATGTCTATGTATAATCTCAACATTCCAGTTTAGACATTTGCTTATGAAAATAAAACCCTGGTAAAAACTAAGTTAAGACAACTGATTCATCTGCACTATCAATTAGTTATTTGAATTCCTTCACATCTAATTGGTTAATCCATCTCAAGTCATGTTGATATCAGTTAATTTTTTATTTTATTTGCTCAGATATCTGGCTTTAGTCAAATCTACTTTCAATTATTATTTTTGATTAATTAGTTCTCTTTAGATATTTTCATAATTCAATTAACCTTGATTTCACTTTTTGTATTTTTAGAATTTATCTTGTTTTATCTTTTGATCTAAATTAATCTAATTATAATTAGTTAATGTTTTTGTATATCAGAATATTTTTACCAATTTAATGTTTCATTTATTTTTCATTACAATTTACATAGGTTATGTATATATTTAACTTTGTAGGTATATATAGTTAATCATATATAACCCTGACAATTACTCATTGTTTTACATCCTAATATATTTGCTTTCTGTAAAAGAACAATAGAATTATAGCAGAAAGATTATTAGATAAAATAATGTTAATAATAAATATACATTAAATATATACTGTATAGATATTAAATGTATAGATGAAGACATGTGGATAAATATACTATGGTCAATGAAATAGTCATTCCAATTTTTTTTGCTTAATATATATTTAGGTAATCTGGAGATCTGACATTAATCTTTGCCATCAAATGAGTTCTGAGGCATAGATACTTTTTGCTTGTAAAGTGATGGTTTCATTTATTAATAAAAGTTTTCGTATATTCCCATAGGATAGATCTTGCACCCCCCCCCACAAGTGAAATTTTTCCATAAATAATATGGTTACTCACCCAAGAAATCATGTCATTTGAACGCCCAATTAGTAGTCTGAGTTCAAGAGATGCATTTAATTGCCTAAAACATATTTTTTCTTGTAGTTGAGAATCAAATCTCCCATTCTACCGTTGTTCAAACTGCAATGGGTAAATGTTTCTGTAATTTTTTCATATGCGTTTTTTTTTTCATATGTAATTTTGCAAAACAAACTTTGAAAATGCTTAACTAATTTGATTATCACATAGGTGAATAAAATAAAAAGTCAGTATTTCAAGAATATTTACATCTGTATTTTTAAAATGTCAGTTTTTAAAAAGGTATATAATTAAATTTTCTGTAAATGACCAAGGAACTAGATTGTTATAAAAAATATTTTAGGCATATAAATCAATGATATACTATACTATTAAATGAGAAAGTACTGCTTATAATCATTAATCTTAATATCAGTATATAGTTTTCATTAAAAAAAAGTCTATCATTATATGAATATTAATGATATAAAAATGAAGGATGAACATGTAAAGAAAACGTTATATACTAAATTGTAGTACAAAAATACTCAGCATTCAAATAAAGCATTTTTTTTTTTGTGATGGTATTGATTTTCTTTTTCCCAATGAATCATCGAAAACATTCACCTTAAAACAACCGGAAGCTAATAACTACGCAAACTCAAACTGCTTAGCTCTCCGGGAGAAGCTAGCTGCTGGGCTTAAATTGGTTATTCTGATAGTCTTTCACAATAATCATTTTATATATTTGTACCTCATAAGATATGGTAAGTGTAAACATTTTTTAAGTCCAATTAAAGTGATATCAAACTATCGTCTTTGTTTTAAATAATTGTTGAATATCCTTCTGTTATCGCTCTCGATCTTTTATAAAAAGAAGTGCGGCGTTGGCTTCCTTTAGTTTTTTTATTTTAACAAAAGCTTACTTTTATTTTGAAAATATCCCATAAATATAAAAGATCTCCAACGATTCAATCGTATTTTCTGAAAAAGATTTAGGTTTCATATAGAACAATGATTAGAAGTAATGAAAATATTCAGTTTGGTGTGTTTTTTGGTTATTAACTGTGGATTACGAATGTTTTATTAATCGTGCTACGCCGTAGCAAGCTTCCTTTCAATACGTCGTTTACTTTCAGAAACGGTGCTTCGAACTATATATATACTTTCAATAGACATGCCGTTTTTATCTTGGATTTTGAATGCTAAATTTGTCCCATAGTTACTGAATTATATTGTTTGATAAATTAATAGTACTTATTGCTTTTGATAAACATTTTTTTTTAAAAAAAAGCATTTTTAAAAGAAAAGATGTACTGTTTTAAAATATTGTGGATTAGTTGATAATTGTTAAATTTGAAATCTTTGGAAGTGGAATTTGGATTCATTCGACGTTTTGCTAAATTGCATTACACTGCAGGTTAACAATATATTATAATGATTAACAATTTAATTTACAAACGGTAAAGTAATAGGTAATGCGACATTGAGATTTACTTTCTACTAATTGATTAACTTTGTAAATGAATTAGTTAATAATTTGCCTGGTTATTAAAATATTTCAATTGCAAAAGACTAGATTTTAAAAAGTGTTTCTTATTTTTTATATGTGTGCTGTGTTAGGTGAATGTTATTGAAAATATTTATTGAGAGAATCTTTTCACGTGTGCCAATTTAATTTCAAAACCCTGACCAGAAGGGATTTATTGGATAGTGGGTACCTTGCTAAGTTTGATACCATGGTAGAGTGATTGGAGCTTAAGATTCATGGATCATGCTTATTCTGTCTCTTCCAATATTCGATCTTTATATGAACTTCCGATCAATAAAGTCATTCAATAATTTTTTTTTATTGGATAATCCTATGGTCCGAAACAATCAATAAAAAGAATGGGAAATGTACTGTGTGAATGAAGTGAAATATATGGCTTTGGCAATATTCTCAGGATAGGACCTGGACATTAGGATTAAACATCGGAGTTTCAACTTCACTGATGATTTAGTTGGACTGATGTTGAGATATAGTTTCATATGTGTCTAGAGTTAACCTTGGAATTTTTTCCAGGTTACAAGAAGGTTTATATTTTTTTTCAGATAGTCTACCCATAGCCAATCTAGGTATGGTCTTGGTTTATTCAATAAATGAATAGCTATGATTTGTTGGAGGATAAAATCCAAATTAATTTATGATTGGTGATGTTCTGATAACAAAAGCAGAAAATAATTTTATTATAAGAAGTGACTTTCACCACTGGTCAAAATGGCATATTCTTACATACATTAATCTTTATTTCCCCCATAATTGGGATAGAGTAGTAATATATTTAGGTAAGGTTTCACTGGGCTCAATGGCAACTTTTATTATCTAAAAGCAAACATTAGTGTTTTACAACAAAGCAATACCACTTTATCAGTAGTAGTTTGTAATTGCTTATAGATTCCCTATAAATTTTGTTTAGAATCTCAAGATGTAGTTTATACCTTCTAATTGTTTTTGTTATTGTGATATATAAATGATAATGCTACTAATTTTTAGGTTCCTTTTTTTTTTTTTTGTTGATCTTTATTTTTCGTAGAATTAAATGAGATGAATTTAAATCAAATAATAATATTTGGTTTACAAAACTTCTAAGAATCCCATTGATAAGAGATTTTATGATGCGGCTTATATAATGATTTTAATATTGTGATACTATAGTTATATATTATTTAACTATTTTTGTTAATTATGGGGAGAAATTTTTTTATGGTCAATTAAATAAGAAGATAGGTGATAGTTCAAGCACCAAGATGAAAGGAGAAGCACAAAACTCAAATAATCAAAATTAGAAAAAAATTATTTTTTAACTTTCTTTAGCTGGGAATTAATCCTTGAATGCCTATTTCTGCATCATATTAATCCCATGCAGTGTCTATTTATGTAAATATAATGATTTATATAGTTTGTTTTTAAAAATGGTTATTTGTGGTATTAGTCATTAGCTTTTGTATCTAACATATTACTAAATGTGTAAAGTGTAAATATTTTCATACAGATTAATAATAAATTGTACTGACTTAAAAGATAATTTTATCATTTCATTTTATATTTAGATTATTAGAAAAGAAATTTACAATTATATCAAATAAATATATGAAAATAACTAAATAATTTTACATTTTTGATAGTATTGTATGTAATAAATTTTATTAGCATATTCGTATCATGAAAATTATCATTGACTGTTTTTATGATTTTTCTATTATTTTTTTATCTTGTATATATATTTTGCAATGTTTAATAATAGCAGTCCATTTCTGAAGCATTAGTTTTTGTTATCCTAGTTACCCATATCTTTGAAATTACACCTCCAAAGTTTTTTTTTTCTTCTTAGATGCACATGTTAGTACAAATAATAGATTTTAGTTTTAGCACAATTATAGAAAATAATGGTATTTGCACCTCCAAAGTTTTTAGTTTCTTTCTTAACTATTAAATTTTTTCATTATTTAAAATTTTTTAGATATTAAAAGATGTTTTTGTTTGATTGTATTGCAATTAATTTATTTTATTTTTTATAATTAATTTTTTGGAGCAAAGTTTTGTAATGAAATATTATTTTTTGGAGTTTTCCTATATTGATACAACATTATTATAGCATAAACTAACATAATGCAGTAAATATTATTCATGGACTATATTTTAATCTTGGAGCATACTAATCTATGATCTCCAACAATTTGCATACTCATGTGCCCATTTAATGTGAAGTTTTCTTGTTTTTCTGTCTTGAAACTATATGTAATTTATTTAAAGCTATTGTTTTGAGCATGGATGCACTAATATCTCTTTATAATTTTTTTTTTTTTGCTTAAACATCCATAAGAAATCATTTGAAGTTATGACGCAAATACCATTATTTTCTACAATTGTACCAAAACTAAAACCTATTATTTGTACTAACATGTGCATCTAAGAAAAAAAAAAAAAATCGGAGTGGTATTCTATGATTATGCTACAATGAAAAAAAAGCTTTCTTTCTATGAAAGCTCTGAATCTGTGGTTGAAAAATAGATATTAATAAAATGATCATTAGTATCATTGTGCAAGATGTGCTTTAACACTATTAGCCTTTCATTAATGTAATGAAGAATTCACACAATAAAAGATATTAAATTCTCCTTTCACTGATTGATTTACCTTTCAAAAACAACTCATATCCATCCACCAATAATAGTTTTAAGTATTATCTTTTTATTAGATCTGAATATTCATTTCATGGATATTACAAAACTTTATTTATTTAAACATCAAAATAATTGTAAAATGTTCTATAATATAGAATAATTTTTTCTTTTAAATAGTAAACAGTTACTGATAGATATTGTATTTTAAATTGAACTATATACTTAATATTATATAATTAAGATGCGCACAGAAAAGACAAAAATAGTTTATTCCCCAAAAATTTATGTATGTTTCTTTCTTCCATATCCCTTATTATTATTCAAATTATACACTTATTTTATTATTAGAACACTTGTAGTAAATTTTGGGACAAATTTGCAAACTATTAATATGAGAAATAAAGTTTGTTTTTCCCTACACGTATCATGCTCTGGGTAGGGTTCAAAATTTTATTGGAATAAATATATTGTCTATACAGTAATTTAAAATGACTATGTAATTTCAGTGTAGAAAAAATTCTAATACTCGTGTAAATTTACCAGCCAGCTTTTTAAATCTAATTAGATTAGATCGATAAGTAAATGAAATTCATAATTATATGAACGTTAAACATAAGTAGATCACTGATAGCAATTTGAAAAACTTATATCTTGGACATCTTCCTAAAATGAGTACAGCATTCCTCAATTGGGAAGTATTGAATCAGACTTTTTGATTCGCATACAAAAACATTCAATTATCCAACAATTAGAACAAGTTATAATACAAACGTATATTAATTTAAGAGTCACAAACTTTTGGACCATGAGTTTCACTAAAAGCAACTATATTCGTTTTAAATATTATTATTTCTACCACTGTAATGAGCAAACCACCAAATCTGACAACCTACCCCAGATTATGTAAGGCAGGCCATTTTCCGACTGCATTTTTTTGACTTCCATTTCCATGGTTGGCAGGGAGATCCCTAAGGAGGGTTGCTAAACAGTCTTTGCAAGCTGAAATTCTTATCTCATTCATATCCAATTACAAAGTCACTAATTAGTAGTAGTATTGCTTAAAGTAAAGTTCATAACTAAGGAATGCTACTGTACTTAGTCTGTTCTTGACATTGCTTTCTTAATTCTTGAATGCTTGAGTTAAAAAAGAACAAAGGAATTGGAGAGCTACTGTGCATGTAATTAAAGAATGAAAATGTTGTTGCACAAAGACATAATTCCATTGTAGCAGTATTTGGAGATATCTGATGGCATGAGAAGTTGACTGAAGAATGGAGGGAGACAGAAAGATTATCAGAAACAATACCTAGTCTTGGATGAATCAACATCCTTTTCTATAGGGCTTCAGGAAATACTCTTTTTTGTGCACTGTTTATTTGTTATTTACAGTTGGTCATCATATCTGAAGCTATATGTTACCCATGGAGCCCATTGGTAACCTTTCTTTATTTGAAAAATAAAGCAAATAAAATCCGATGTATATAAAATAAGATTGTATCCTATTTTGATTTATGGTTAATGTTTACAGACTTAATAAAGTTTTCTTAATAGCCCATTGATCTTTGTATTGGTTATTGTGTAATCTAATATTTTATTTCAAAATGAAGTTAATAGATATCATTGTAATACTCCAAATAATATTCAAATATTGTATATAGATAAATGTTTAATTCAATTAGTTAAAGTGAAATCACAATTTCAGTGCTAATATAATGTACAATCAACTGCTTGATAAAATTAATCAATTACCAATGAGTGAAAAAATAACTAATCAATAGAAAATAAAATGTCCACATTTATTTTTGAATTTACAGTTACAAGTGAATATTAAATAAAATAAAGAAAATATAATTTTGTAGTTATTTAACAACAAAATACATTTATACAAATGAAATTATGATATAGATTTGCCATGAGTAAAAAGATAATTTAGTCCAGTATTATGGTGTCAAGTTACAATTTTAGTAATTAACCTTTTTGTTTTTTTGGCTTGCTAAGTTGTAATTCACTTTCATATTTTTATTTAATATCAAGTACTGCCATGAATGATTTTATTTTTGGAATTTTATTTATTATGGATTTATTTTTAATCTTACATCAGCATTTGATTTATTATGTAACAGGAACTGAGTTCAAACCCTGTTACAAAAGAAGATAAAGAGGGTAGGGTTTATATAATTGTTTTGGTATTATTTTATTGTATGATTTATTTATTGGGAAGGTCACACATACAAGTGCATATGTATTTACTGAGATAATAAAGAATGACTGGTGTTTATGGGTTTAATATATTTTTATTTGGCATACATGTGTATAGATGATAAATATTGTTTTAAAATAAAAAAAATAAAAGAGAATTTAAAGCTTGTAAAAAAGTTTCTTTTTACAGTTATGATTTCACAAATTTTAATTAGCTAAAGGATTTTCTAATTGTTCTAGAAACAGATGGGACTAATTAATGGCTATCTAGTTTGCTTCAAATATTCGGACTGTATTTAAATAATTTTTAATTAAGGACTTTGTTTAAATAATTTTTAATTAAGGAAAAGAAGTAAAGAAATGTGGAATGTCCATTATAAATCAAATTCTTTTCAACTGCTTTAGTCCAAATTTAAATTAAACAACAAAAAAGTATTTCTCAAAAGTTCAAAAAAAAAAAAGAAACAAAATAAGATAAGCAAAAAGATCGATGTTGCTGAGTGGTTTTTCTTTTGTTTACACATTTTTGTCGAAATATATTTTTGGAACAAAAGAAAAAAAATGTGAGAGATAATGAAAAAGAATTTGATTATTAATTCTTGATTAGTTGACCGAGGATGAAGCAATGCAATGCAATACGATAAAAAATTTGTCAACGAACATATGAACATAAATATAAATTATTTGGCAGTAAAAGTAAAAATGAAGATATGAAATAAACTATTATTACCACCTTCATTGCTGGATAGAATTTATTTGTGAAATGGAAACTAAAACTTTAAAGGAAAGCTCCATGGACCGTATGGGGTAAATTTATAATCGTGCCGGGATCTACATTCAGACCCAGCTCTCTTTGCCATCTATGCCACGAAAGCCATTAGGATCTCTATCGCCCTAAGCATACTGCTTGCCATCCGAAGCCACAGCCATTGAATATAGTGTATGACATTCGCCATCCCTGGAAATTATATAAAAATAAATCAAAAGGAATACGTTACTTGAAGATAGACTCAATAATTGGAATGCCAAGTAGAAAAGATGGATGCCAAATTTTGCCCATGCTAATCCCAGGATTGAAGGTAATGAGTGCACTCAGAAACCCACCTATAGGTTGCTGATCCATAAAGGCTGGTAAATATATATATTTGATCTCATTTCCAATTTTAAATACAATCCAATCAAGCCGTATATTATGAAAACTTTTATATGTGTATTATTTTATTTATTGCTATCTAATTGTAATTTTCTATAAAAATACTAACAATATTTTATCACATACATGATTTATGCCATTTTGTTTCTTTTTATAATAAATATTAATAGATTGCCCATTTAAACTGTCAATTCATTTTTTTTTATGTATTACTCAATTGTTTATGTATTTTAGTATTAATTTAGTTATATATTAGTGTACGTGTTGGCGTGCCTCCAATAAATATTTAGAGTAGAATAATCTAAGTTAGAAAGTTGAAAAGGGATTTTAAAAGTTCGATCCAGATTTTAGTGGGAATTAAGAGAAATAGAAATTCCGAGAGAATATCTAGTTTAAAATGAATTCACTCTCTGTTTCTTCTACGACATATTGTGCTATCACCCCTTGAGTATGAGTTAGCTTTAATTAAGAAGGGCATAAGTTAAAAAAGGCTGAGTTAGATAAATTATTAGTAGATCCTATGATTCTTACTAATTAGCAAGATTGGCGCTCGGTAATGGACAAAAAAAAAGCCGTTGTCCATAAACTTGGAAATCTACGCAGAAAGAAAGCTAAAACTGGAAGGGATTGAATTATCTTAATTTACTGATATATATTTATGTTTTATGGCTGGTTCTTTCTCTACCCTTCTGAATGACCCACTACCAGGGAAAACTTCGTTAAAAAGGGGGAATGACTCAGAACATGGGAAAACTTTGTACGGGAAGGGCCGTTTAATAAGACACATGTATAAGTAAATAAATTTCACCCTCTGGAAAGAAAAAATATCATTAGTTCAGGTTAAGATAATTTTCTAACTATAGCTATATCTAAATTCGAATAAATAAAGGTTGGTAGTAGAGGTCAACCTGTTTTCACCAACCGTTATAATTATAAATTGCTTTTGCTTAAAACTTCTATCACAATGGATTACATTTTTTTTTTATTTTTATGCAATACATATTTTGAGCATAGTTTTTTTTTTTTTTATTTAACACACATTTTCTGTATGAATTGCCTTTTGTTTTTATTTATTTAATACATATTTTGTGCAGGATCACCTTTTGCTTTTATTTATTACTGCACAATATTTTATTTTATTTAATATACAGTTGTAGTCATAAATTCAAGAATGAATACAGACATTAGTTATGGATTTGCATTTCTATGTATATTTATTGATAAATAATTTATTTTTATTGTAAAATATATTATTTTCTTGATTTTATTTCATATATTTTTGTAGTCAGTCATTCAAACATAAAAACAGACATTTTTTTTAATTGACTTTTTTTATGTTCATTGCTAAGATTAGGTAGCTTCATCAAGTGGATAAACTATTATATTAGTACTAAAATTTCTATTTTTTATCATTTATGGGTTCTCTATCATGTTAAGATACTGAGAAATATAATCAAATAACAATAATTGGTTATAACTTTGAGCAGTTTCTCTAATACTTTTAAAGAAAGACAAGTGATGTTTGAAATTAACATTGATTTTTATCTTAATCTCTTTCATAAGTACAGTAAATATAAATAATGTTTAATAAAATAATCAGATGATCAAGATTGAGTAATAAGAATTTGTGATAAGTTTTCACAGCTTCATAGATTTGAAACCTACAAAATAAAACACAATGTGTAAACTTACTAAAAAATTGTATGATGTAAAAATAGGATAATTATTTTCAGTATTATTATGAATTTAAAATAAAAATTAATATAACATTACAATACTAACCAAAAAAAAACTAAACTTTACTAAAATTCTTCCACAACCATGGTTTTTTTTTTTTTGGCTAGTATAGCATTAGGAAGTATTTAATTTTTATTGTGAGTTTATCTACAAGTATCGCATTTTTGTTAATACTTTCTAAACTTAAAAAAATCCCCTTCTTAACAAAATATAGACATTCAAAAAATGTAACATAGTAGAATCCTATACACAAAAACTCACCATTTTATGATTTGAAAAAATACTAAGTCAAAAAATAAAAAAAATTAGAAATTTGTAAATTTCATCTGTAATCATCTGTATGGATGGTCCCATGAATTATGTTTATAATTTCCTTTTGTCTCACAAAGCCACATGGTTGTTATCATTGTGAAAGTAATAACTGAATTATAGAATAAAACTTGTTTAAAATGGACTTAAAGCAATGACAATTTTTCCAAGATCTTTAAAAAGTCATGAAGTATTTTCTCTATATGATAAAATTAAATAAATTCTGTAAATAAGAACTTAAATCAATTTTTTTGTAAATCGATCATTATAGGACTAGGTGAAATATATAGTGTAACAAATTAGCATATACATACATATTAAGCATCACGTGACAGGTGGCAATACTGTATGGAGAGTTTTGCTCTGTTTACATACATATTATTGAATAATTTTAATTTTGTTATCCTAACTAAAGAAAAAAACAGTCTTAATATTTATAATTTATTAATCAAAACTATAATTTATTAATTAAAACTTTTTGTAATAATAAAATTATAAATCAGTAATATTTTTTATCAAGTTTTTAATTTTCATTAGATATTTGTATATTGTTTTTCCCTAAATTTTTCAGATTTATCTAAGCATAAAGATCATCTTAAAATTTAATATATGAGCAATGTTTATATAAAAAAAAGTATTGATATTTGATAAATATCATCAAACTATAGTAAATGCAAGTGTTAATGTTATAAATTCATAATTAAATTTAGGAAAAAAGAAATAATTTATTTAGCAATAAAAGAAAACAAGTCATATACTGAGTTTATAGTAATAAAATTATAAATCAGTAATATCTGATATTTTTATCAAGTTTTTAATTTTCATTAGATATTTGTATAGACCCCATTCCACCTTTTTTAAAAAATGGAATATTACAATTTGTTTTTCCTTATTGATACTAATAGGTCTTTCCAGATTTAACTAATTATAAAAATCTGCTTAAAATTTGATGTATGAGAAATGTTTGTGTAAAAAAAGTATTGATATTTGATAAATGTAAGTTTTAATGTTATAAATTAGATGTTCTTATGAAGGCTTATCAAATGATTGCAGCTATAAGAATGTACCTGTGGCACAGTTAATATTTATTTAAAGAGAAAGATTTAGTGTTTATCCAAACAAAATAAACTTTGTTGAAAATGATTGTAGTCTTAAATTTTTAATTTTATTGAGACAAAAATAGCATTGTGCTGAAATTAAAAAAAAAGAAAAGACATTTTGCCATTATTAGTTTATAGAAGTGGAAATCCTAGAGTACAGATAAATATTCCAAATATTTATATGTAATAAATTTGGAAATTCAATTAAAAAAATCGTTATTAGATATGGTACAGAAAGTAATCCATTTTTTAAGAATGCTTTCAAATTTGAATATAAAAATTACTATCTGAATTTTGTCTCAGGAATTATTTGCAAAAGGGTACGATATCAATTATTATCATTTTTAAAAAATTCATAATAAATGCATACCAAATACTACCTTTGTAAATGGGTTTTTTAATTGCCAATTTGTATTTTAAATTTTGTAATTTATTTAATCTATGTGTAGGTTGATTATTGTTATTTTGAAAGTGTTCGGTTTTAATCTTTTTCATATTAGAACATTTTATGGATTTGAACACTCATTCAAATAATTATTATAATATAAAAGGAAGATGCTTAAAAATATTTCTGTACTTGTTACTTTAAAAAGATTATTAATTAAAAAAATTTAAATTAAAAAATATTAATTGAATCAAATGTAATTTATTTAGCATAATTTAATTTATGAATATAATTTATTCAATATAGTTCATTAGCAATTGTTTTTAAAAATGCTTAATTAAAAAATAAATTGATCTAAAATTAAATTAATTTATTAGCATAATGTATTAAACAAAACTTATTAATGAATATTTTTTAAAAAAATTAATAAAAAAATGAATTTAAATTTATTATTTACATTTATTTGATTTAAAAACAAAAGAAATAAATTTTGCATTACATATGTAATATAAAGTTTAGTAATGAAAGTTGTACCTTTTATCATAGTAATTGTCTGCTGTTTATAAATTGTAGTTTTTAGATTTTTATATTAATATAAAAGTGACCAGATATTAGGTGATTTATTGTATTGTTTTTATGTTGACATTTCTTTTGAGGATAATGTTGTTGTAGGATTATAAACATTTTGCTTTTATATTTTGCACTCAATTCAGTATCAATAATAAATAAACTGACATGATTTTTGACATGTAAATTGTAATCTATATTAGTCAATATTATTGTTTTCAGGGTTATCATTTTTTTTGGGAGGTTAAATATCTAGCATAGAATTTCAAATGTGTTACTTTTATATTTTATACACAATTCAAAATTATTAAGGGTTAAATTGACATAATTTTTTAACCATTCATTTCATAAATTTATTTCTCAGAGTATGTTATTATACTAGAATCAATCATTATAAATAAAATAAATTTATTGGTTTATTTCTGACAATAAAATTGACAAAATAAACATTTTTTTTTTTGGTTTGTAAAAATATATTATAAACTTAATGCAGTAATTATTTTTATTTATTTATTTATGATTTTAGATATTAAAAGTAAGTGTAAAATTTATAAAAAGAAATTTTTTTTGTTAAATGTTAATTCTTATGAATAGATGGTTATTAATAAAATCTTGGACATGAGAAAGAAATGAGAAGAAATTCAGTAAAGTTATAAAAATCTAACACTAAGTATTAAAGCTTAGAAGTGGTGTGCTGGTCGGATTTGTATGTTCACGTAACAAGATCTAGCATCTAGGCAAAAGTACCTCGAATCCAATCGTGCGCAAGATACCCTCGTCAGGAACACTCATGAAGTCTGCCCTATTTGCCTATTTCCCAGATCTATAACATTATGAACAACAATCCCGATGACATCGATTTAATTTACTTCTCACCTCCGGCATCGCTCGTCGGAGACACAAAAAGACTCTAGGTTAAATTTTAATGATAGACTAACTTAAAAACTAGCTATATTTTATGAGCAATGAAGGCTCGTGACCTAGCATATTAATTATGTATTTAGTGGAGATCATTAGTCAAATTGAGCATAATTAATAACTTAATATATTAACTTAACTAAAAGAAAGCAATGGTTCGAGAGTTGAAAAGAAAGCAATGGTTCGAGAGTTGATATATATATTTAAGATTTATTAGATTAATAACAAAATTATGTCGGGTTATTTATCCGACATTAGCCTCATAAGTATTATATGTATATTTAATTCATATTTTAAATAACTTGATATTTGCGGCTATGCAATAATATATATATATGACTTAAGGAATTAGCGCTATTGGAATGCATTATTAAAATACTATTACACCCCCAGAGAGACGAAAAGAGCATTTACTTGATTTAAAAAGAAAATAGTTTTACAAGAAGATATTACATTTTGTTATTCAATATTATTATTAATTTGAGTTGTAAACAATTAATGTGCAGGACGGATAATGAATAATTATATGATAATAAATTTATCGCATTGATACGCATAGTAAACTAATGGAAGTATGTCTGTTTAGAGAAATCATCGCATTACGACTTATAGCTATTTCTGGGTGACTAATAATACACTGAAAGGTGGTGTGTGCATGGCGGCAGGCTGGGGTGGTCCAATTATGGATCCTGGAGTGTGCTTCATGAATTTTAATAATGAAGTTGACTGATTTCCTCTGCAAACATAGGCAGGGTTGGTGTTGAGATGAAGGGCGGTTGGCAATGTCTACTGGGCTAGTTTCCCAGATCGCTCCCCATATAAAGCATGCACATACGACCAAATGTGTCCACAGGATGGTTTTACAGCCTGGTTTCTAGGACATGGAGAACGACGATGGGGCTCGACTTAGCGAATACCTCCATGTGAGAAAGAAGCACAAATATATATAAACAAAGTGGCCTATATGCACACAATGCTTAATAACATAATATAAATATAACTTTACAGATTATCTAAACATATTTACTGCCCATAAATTGTGAAATACTCGGCGTAATGGTATGGTTTCTTTGTTAAACAAACATGGATAATAATTCTAACTAAATATAAAACTAAGGTCTGAAGATCCCCCCCCCCTTACATTATGTTACTTAATATTATTCATAACTTCCCACACATTTAATAAATCTCAATCTTGGTTAATAAATGCCCTGATGAAAATATATAAATTAATGCAAAATAAATGGGTGGTGATAATAGCTATGATGGGTTTTACATATATAATATAAATTAATAATAAGAGATAGCGCATTATTTAGAATGGAAAATATTTATGAAACAGATGTCAATCTGTTTTTTTACAGTAAACATAAAAATAATTAGTTTGTTTATCTAAAATCGCTAGCACTTGGGCAAGTCGAATAAGACTTGTTTTGATTAAGTTATAAGTTAATTACCCGATAATGATGGGTGGGGAAAACGAAAATAAATTATATGCTGGCAATTTTAGTAATATCATTGGCATTTCTTTTTAAAATATAAATACATAAATCTAAATGAAAATTATTTGCCGCTTGGAAATAAAAGAAAAGAAAACATTTTATAAAAGGCTTAATAGTGATTAGTCATATAGAGTTATAAGGATTACATATTTTGAAGACATTTAATATATGTGATTAGAAAATATAATAAATATTACAGAGGACAGGATTTGAGAATTACGAGCAGTCAAATTTTTTTTATACCTTGCTATCTGGAAGAGCGATTTTAATACGAGTCAGTCCATTGGTATTGTTTCACTAGATCTAGGGTAGCATTATTATATGGTAGTTAGCATTTCACTTTCACAGGAAAAATATATAAAAGTTCATCAGTACGGGATGCAGAGCTTCGCTTATGGGAAAAGCATATCAGAACGGAGGGGAAGGCAAAATTTCCCCTACTCACGGCACATTGAGTGAGAATCAAAACTGGCATGGAATATGTATAGTAACATCATAATTTGGTGGTCTCTTGTGGATTCAAATCCAGCAGTATGTATACTTTTACTTTGAAGATGTACCTTAGCAACTACTGCTGGACCTGAGGCGGTTTAAGCACTTATGGTACATCTGGAATAATTTGACTGGATATTTTCTTATCTGGTAAGACTTTTGAAATGCAATTTTGTTATCAGTTTTTCGAACGATTGTTTTAAAATAAATCTTATGATTTTAAAACAAGCTAGCATGGACAAAATTTCCACTAATGGGTTTATTTTATTATTACAAAATCGTAATCTTTTACTTTTATCTAAGGGATCTTCCGGGTAATTGTTTTCAAGAGACTTTTTAACAAGATTGCATCATTTCTGGCTACAAAATTACATATGAAAAATGTTTCATATATGATACTTTATATATAACATAACTTTACTAATTTATTCGCAATCTCCTACACTGAAATATATATAGATTTATTACTTACGCCCGTATACACATGAAAATATTACTAAATAAAATATAGTTTTAGATTAAAATATATAAGTGTTTACGTGATTTGCGCTAAAATACTAAGCAAAAGAAATATACTTATTATTAGATATGTATATACGTGTGTGAAGGTGGGTTTGAATATAGTTAGATGGTAGGAGATTGGATGTGGGCTGTGAAGCAAGGATCTGAGCATCAGATCTGCTTCAGTGGATACCTATAAAAAATTTATTATGTGGTAACTAATCATTATTTCAGTAGCTCTCTCGCTATATATACACACACAAGCACATGCATTAACATTCATACATTTACTATGTCTACAAATATATTGCATTGTTTTAAAAAATAATTGCACTTTAAATAATGATCTTTTCCAATTATGTGTACAATAACAAGTATTAGAAAAACAGATTGAATATAATTCTAAAACCCAGAACTCAAAAATTAATATTCCAATGCTTTTAGATCAGTCAGCATACATGACAAAAATATACACCAAGGCTGCAATTTTATTGTATACTTATGGGAATGGCAAAAAAAAATCAGATCAAATTTGCTTTATGTATATATTATGTGAATATTTGTAAAATGTATTGTAATAGTATATATGAGAGGTATAACAGAAATTATGGAAATCATCATCCTCAAAACATCACAAGAGCGTGGCTTTGAAAATGAACAAAATATCAGCATCAGAAGTAAATAGTAAACAATATGTAAGTTATAAACATATTGATCAATACATATGATTTTATATAATAATCAAGTGTTGACAGTTATCCTTTATGATAGGATTTAAAAGAAGTACAATATAAAATCAGGCTAATCATCATCTAGTCACTATCACACTTAGAGCATATTATAAAAGTAATTGTTAACATTTCGTCTATATGCAATTACAATAATACATAATGCTATATCAAAAATCCAATCATTATATTAGTGCTAATCATCATTAATGCTCTTTGCCATCTGGTACCACAGTGTACTGCCATCAAACTATTAAAATCTACCATGTAAAATGAGTGGATTTTAAAAATTACTTTTATGATATTAGTATTATCCAAAAATTTTACAGAGAATCATCTGGATGTCCACACAGAAATTCACATGTATATTGCAAATACAATTATTGTTTGAACTAACTTTGGAGATTTTACAGACTAAAGATTGTGAACAAGGAAACTACATGTTTAACTCATTCCATTATTAAATAACTATTGGGATAACCTAAAAGTACCTTAAAGTACACCTGATATAATCAGTCGCACACTCTAGTAATTCACAGAACAGATAGCTAGAAGAATCTAGATAAAAAAACTTCAGAGACATTTTTTTAACAGTTATTTAATAAACTTAAGATAGATAAACATAAGAATAAAAAATTTAGAAAATGATATGACAAACCCAATTTTACATATTGATCAATACATATGATTTTATATAATACATATAATTATTATTATTTTTGATTGATTCTTAATTGTTTAACATTTAACCTAAATAAATGAGTTGTTTTTTTATAATAATCAAAGGTTAAAAAAATATGACCCACAATTTTAATTGAATCAGCAAAACTAAAAAATATATATACTATTTTCAATTATTACTTTCATTATAAAATAACATTTATAAATGAAGATGAGACACATCAACAATATCTAATTTTATCATGGATTTTTTTTTCTTTTGTAATTGCCTAGTTGAATGTCTCTTCTAAATTTTTTTCAGGTAGTATTGATCAGTTTCTTGCCTCCAGATTTTTCCTTTTTTTATTTTAACTTTCTTAATAGCTATTTTCATTTATTTAGCTTTTTTCTTTTTTACATTTATAGCTCCAGGTTTGCAGTTTGACAATTATTTTAAGGTTAATACAGATTTAACAATTATTTTCTTGTCAAGTTAACATAAATTGAGACAGTCATGATTTTGGATGGATCAATACATAAGGCTAATTGATAGTTTTTGTCAGTGATTTTTTTCTCCTAAATTACTTTTAGTGATTACATAGATCAGTGATGCCCATCTTTTTGTAATTTTATATTTTCTGCAAGTCATTTGTTAAATAATTAAGAGTGATCAATTTAGCATCAGACTTCCAAGCTGAGCTTCTGCCTGCTAAACTCACAACTGCTGAACTGCTACTGAATTTTTTTTTTATCTATACTATCTTTTGCTTCCTTTAATCATATAATTATCACAGAAATTACTGCATTAAGCTATCAGAAATTACTATATTAGGCCTTGACCAATTGATTTTTTCACAAGAATTTAAAAAAAAAAAAAAGTTTATATTTATAAACTAATTTGGAAAACAACCCTTTTTCAGAGATAAACCCTCAGTCTTTTTAATTACTTGATGAACAAAACATTCTATTTATACATTAATTTAGAAAACACTTCATTGCTTCAGAAATAAAGATTGTCATTCCTGTTAATTAATTGATAAACATTTAAAAATCTTAATACCTTATTATTATTATTAATTGATAAATTTTTTTTAAAGACTTTAGTCTTTTTTATTTATTTAAAAAAATGAAACTACACAAGAAGAAAAATAAAAATATCTCCCCCACTTTTATCTTTAAAACCAAACCTAATAAAAAATTACACTTCTATATTATTATTAAAATAACTTAAATTTGTCACATGATTTCTTCATATAAGTAAATCTTTTATTAAGCTTAACTTTGCTAAATTTCTATTTACAACTAGGTTGTCCTGAAGCTGTAACAAAAAGAAATAATTCTTTTTAGTATTAATTATATGTTCAAAGTATAAAGCAAAAATGGTTGTAACTTCTATGTTAAATATTTATCCTGAAAACAAATATCAGAAAAACAAATATGGCAATATTTTAATATCTGGTCACTTTTATGTCCACAAAATTATCCATTAAAAAGTTAAAAAATTAAATTAAATTTTTTTCACTTCTACTCTAAATGTTTATCTTCAAAAGAAATGGTAACATTTAAATATGATAATCAGTCATCTAATATTAACTCATTTTTACATCAGCAATATAAATCCAAAAATAATTTTTGAAGAAGCATATGAGCATTCTGATAAAAGAGCAAAACTTTCATTATTGTATTTTCTGTCACTTATTTCAATGCAATCATGTAAGCAATGAATTTAATTTTTTTAAATTAATCCTTTTTAAGCAGTATTCACTAATAAATTATATTTTTTTTAACTATGCTCATAAATAAATTATACTAATAAATTATTTTTAATTTTGTTTTGATAATATTTAAATTTAATTTTTAAAAAATTAATAATCTTTTTAAAACTACTTTAAAACATTTTTTATTTTTCTTGTTATAATTATTTGAGTGACTTTTTCAAATTCTTTAAATTTCTTAAGCTGAAAATGATAAAGAATTAATTCACACAGAATGTCATTAATTTTTCCAGGTGTCATTTTTTTTATAAATTTTGATTATCAAAAATCACAATAAAACTTTTGATAGTTTAAATCAGAATGTGTGTATTTAAAAACATTCTTATAATTATATATTTATGTTGAATAAAATGATCTATTTTATTTTTCATAAATAATAACAAGAGATAAAAACAAAACTTCATCTAGAAATTAACTTCAGTGTGTATTTTGATTATAATGTATACACGATAAAAATATTTTGGGATTATTGTAATAATTAAGTTATGATTTATAGATAATTATAATGTGGAAGAAAGGCCATAAAATGAAAGATTTTTTAAATGCAACATTTTTTATTAGGGTTTTATATATGTTTGATTAATATTTAGGGATAAAATAATTTAAAGATATTAAATACTTTTATCAGCATAAAAAAATCATAAATAAACATGGATTCAGAACACACAAACTATAAATCTATAATAATTATAATATAACCATATGATTTTCAGTGTTCTGGATGTAAGAGTATATAAAGGACTTTTGTGTGATAATTATTATAATTTTCTGAGAATGAAGATAATGTTGCTATTAGTAACAAAATAAGAATTACAAATTAATGAACTGGACACATTACAAAATAAGTAAGATATGTGTTAGAATAAGAATGTTGTAGGCAGTGGTAAATTGAGAATGGGATAATAGAGAAAAGACAGATTTATCATAATATGATAAATGAAGATAAAGTTAAACACAAAAAAGGCCAAGTAACAGTCTGGCTAAAAAGAAAACAAAAAAAAAATGAAATGTGGGAAAAGAGTTGATTCATATTTATATGGGGAAAGAAGCAATAAAAACTGGAGACTGATAAAGAGCTTAAAACAGGAAAAAGGACAGATATAATATCACCAATTACAATGAAGAAATGGAAATTCTTTCAAATGTTAAATTAACAGAATAGGGGGGAATTTGAAAAGTTGGTTAAAGAAAATATACAAATTATAAAATATTCTATAGTGTCAAGAGATCAAATTGATAATGACATGTAAATCATTAAAGGATAGAAAGGCTCCTGTTCTCATGGAATTCATTTGAATTAGCTAAAGCTATTTAAACATTTGATTAAATTATTGTAAGACTACTTTAATATAGAGGAATAGCAATACTAATTTGTTGGGCTGACTATATGGTTAAAATTTTGAAAAACAAAATTGAATATGAATGTAGGAATTTGGAAATAGAGAAGAAGGCAGATATCAGACACTGAAGATCCCCAATAAACTTTTTTATAAACTAAATAATAGAAAAAAGATGACCTAAACTAAAAGATATCTTCTGTATGATGATATTAAAAAGGCATATGGAAAACACTGGAATAACTAACACAAATATAACTTATTAAATCAGTTTAAATTATTTTATGACAATATATGCACAAAGATAAAAATAGGAAGTATAGCTTCTGATAATATAAGGGTAATCAAAAAATTCAAGCAAGGATGCCATTTATCCCTGCAATATATTTTTAGAGTAATGTCTTAATATATTGAAGTAAATATGAGAATGCAATTTTTTCTATATGATGATAAAACTTCCTATACTTGTTTATGCTAGGGATTAAATAGTTTTGGCTCAGGATCATGATAATTTGAATTATATGAGTCTAAAATTAATAATGGAATATAAGAAATGGGCTTGAAAGTAATTTTAATAAAAATAAAAAAATGTATTTGGGGGGTGGGTGGGTACGAATATTAGAAGATAAACAATAGATTGGGAAATATAAATATCTAGGCATAAAGGCCACACACATGTAGGCGAACAACAAATAAAGTTATAAGAAAAGAAAAGCTATAACAATGAAAATGGAATGTTATAAGGTCTGAATATATCAAATCGATAAATGGCAAGTAAATTATTATAAATGGCACTGAGATTTGTCAGTTAAAGGACAGGATAGAGAAAGTATTGACATTTTCAGAAAAGGATTACTGTTAGGAATATTGAGGAGTGATATCAAGACAATTAGAATAGTATGGATTTGTATTGAGGATGTCTCAGAAAAGATTATTAAAGTAAACAATAAAGTAAACATCATTGTGAAAAAAAGGAAACAGACACCTAAAAAGGAGTTGGTAAGAAAAAATAGATAATGAAATTTGAAAAATATTCGCAGAAAGATTTATGGAATGATAAGCATGAACGATTAGGAATCATGAAATGTAGTGGAGCATTATAGACTGATTAGGAGATTAATTTTAATCTTTTTTTAGTCTTATTAGAATAGTGAGACAATCACTTTAAATGTAATTGAAGCAATTTAAATAGATCTAATCTTTAGCATATTAAATGTATAAATTCATTTATTAATTTTCCTAAGTACTAAATAATTTATATTTAATAATTTGAATTTTGAAACAAAATAACAAGAATTTTTTTTTTTTTTTACTTCTTAAAAGTTAATGTATAACAATAAATTACTAGTTTTCTTGTAGAATTCATGGTATTCTGTTGAATAATAATAATTTTGTTTTTATAAATAAAAAATTTAATGATTTACAAAATATTTATAAATTAGGATTTTTTTTTTTAAAAAATTTTCTTATTAAATTTGAATATTTTTAATCTGTTCAACAAAATTTACTTCTTTTTGACATCTAAAGTATTTCATCATCCATTTACATTTTAAAATTCAGTTAGAAATTTTTTTTCTTTTGCTCATTTAAATTAATAATAATAATAAAGTATCTATTGAATGGTTCTATAAATTATCTTAATAATTATTTTGAAATTTATTTTTGCCCTGTACATGGTTTCTCATTTTATTTCCAGATGAAGGAAGTAAAAAAAAAAAACTTTTTATTCAACTAGATATAAACTTTTGTTCTATGAGAATTTGATGATTAAACATCATCTCACAAACAGTTTAATTATACTTTATTATTATTTAATTTATTTTTAAAGAAATAATATAATTTAAATAAAAGTTAATTTTTATAAATAAAATAGTATGTAAATAAGTGCACAAAAAGTGAAAATAAAATAATTATAGATCAAAAGAAATTATAGAATAATAATAATGAAAAAATTTTTTTAAAAAAATCCTTCAGTTTTTTTATTGTTATTGATATTATCTATGAGCTTAAACCAAATTTAAAATGGGGTGGAGGGTTGTTAAAGAGAATAATAATAATAATAATAAAAAATATGAAGCATAAAAATGAAAAGAAAATAAAGACTAAAATTTTGAATAATTGAAAAAGGTACTTGAGTATTAGTCCTGCAACATAAGGGAGATAGTACACCTTTTTACATATGCAATAAATGTGTAATCTTGCGATCACGTCAAATTTAAGCGAAATAAACCCTGCGATGTTATCCGATCTCATATGAAAATGTGTTTCTTTATCAAAATGTTTTTTTTTGTATTTCAACATTTTTAGTTATTGTCCAGATTTCTTGCTAATAACAGCTTTCATTTCAATTGCATTTTTACTTCAAGTATTTCTGTTATTTCTATTTCTGAGTTATTCCACTTCATTTGATTTTAAGGTATATGTAGTTTTTATTCTTTTGATTTTCTTTTTATAACTTCCTAATGCCGGTTACGATTATTTTCATGTGAACCTCAGTATAAACTTTTTGAATTCATCAACTGGCATTCACGCACAAAACATTGAAGGCTCTAAGGTTCCGTGAAATGCAAAATAAGCAGCAGTGAGGGACACCAGGTAATACCGAATTTATATGTTGGATAGATTGCATAAAAAAATGATGCGTTCATTTGCATACTGAATGACATAAAAAAAAATTTCCGCCAAGATGAAAAGTTAATAAAAGTGTAATTTATATTTCTTTATTGTTGTGAATTGATTTGTTTTTTTTGTTTTTAAAAAAATACATTCGTTTATTAACATTTCTGTGAAAATCCCATTCATTTGATAGATTGAGCAATCACATTTTCAGTAAAACTCCATTTTGTGTCAGAAATGTAAATGGTAAATTGCTTGTTTTAATGTGAAAATTCCTGTTATATATTAGACGGTAAGTAGGTATGTGTATATTTTGTTTTTTTTTTTGTAAATATTTTAAAAAATAATAATTTAGTGATTGTTTTTAAAGTAACATTTTGGTTCTAGAGTAATGGTGCTTCGTATTTTACATATTTTTGGCCAGAGAAAATGTATTTTTTAATATCGGCTTTTTTTTTGTTGTGAAATTTATATCTTTAGTGTTATAAATTTTACAGTGTGAAAGTCATATATATTTCTGGATAACAAATTAATATTTATTTTTAGAATGTTCCTTTTAATATTGATTTACTATTGTTATAAATTTTAGTTTTTCATGTATATATTTGTGTATGGCAAATCAATATATTTTTTAAAAGGTTCTTTTTAATATCGATTTCTTGTTTAATTTTATATATCTTTATTATTGTTATAAATTTAAATTCCACTCCATTTATTATTGTTGTAAATTTTATAATTTTAATTGTGTGAAAGTCGTATATAATTCTGCTCCATATTTTCTACTTTAGTTGTGGGAAAGTGATATTTTTAGTCCTGCAACACGGAGCATGTATTAGACATGCTAAGCCTTTCACATACGTATTAAACCTTCCAATAACTTTCTAAATCCCACAAAAGTATAATGTACAAGATCTGTGTGCACATTACTTTTTTTGCAAATCTTGTGAAAAATATCACATTATTTTGATCAGATCTCAAGATTACAAAGTTAATACGAATGTGAAAAGGTGTAGCCTGTCTAATACATGCTCCATGTTGCAGAACTAATACTCAAGTAGCTTAAAAAATTGTTAGGAATTGATAGAATGTAGCAATAAAAGACAAATATAATGAAATGAAAGAAAGAAATGTAATAATAAAGCCAGAGAGCTAATTAGTTCCATTGTTTTTCATTGTTATATGGTTAACATCAGTTTGAATAATGTGCTTAATTCCTCATTAGATTATTGGTCAAAAATATTGTCAGTAAGAGAAACATATCAATGTTTTTGTGATAATAAAAATTATCTATTCAGCAAGATGATATTTTATTATAATGTAAAATTAATTTACATTTCTGTCTGAATGTTTGTGATGATTATGATTTACTTGGTATTGGACTATTTCCATAATCTATTTACCTTGTTGAATGATTTTAGAATTCAAACTTTATTTGAAATATGGCTTAATGTAGAATATGTTTTGAGTTAC